>VWZW01001147.1:225345-281144 GCA_013397115.1 Edolisoma coerulescens | reverse complement strand
TCTCCTTTTTTTTTTTTTCCCAAAGCCCACTGAGGCAGAGAAGAGGCAAACTCAGCCATAGGAAGGTGGTTAGTGATGTCACAAGTTTGGTCTTTTCAATAAAAGCAATGGAGAAGGGTCTCCCTCACTATATATATCAGGGGAAGCTTCTGTTCTTCATAATAAAAAGAGCAGCAAGGGAGAAAAGCACCTGCTTTTAACACCCTTTATTTAGCCCCAATCAGGCAGAATCAAAGCTCTGTAGGCTGGATTTTTGAAAAGTATTGCTTTTTTTTTAAAATTCATTTAACTTTTTCTTCTTTTTTTTTTTTTTTTTTTTTTTTTTTTTTTTTTTTTTTTTNTTTTTCTTCTTCTTCTTAAGCATAGAACATAGTTTTGGAAGCGATTGCTGAGAAGAGCAACTGTTGGCCAGGGTGATCTCTGAGAGGCACAGACAGCTGTAACTCAAGGAGAAGGTGAAGTAATAAATTGTGAAGGAACCTCAGGATTCTGAGTTTACAGAGGCAATTTACTTTTCCTGAGCCTGCAAGGGATGGTGTGTGCTGGGTTTTGGTGTATTTTTAAAAAACTTTTAATTTCTGGGGGAGAGGAAATTCTAAAAATATTTGATGGACGTTTTACTTTTAACATGAGCAATACACCTCTGAGCGCGTGGGGGTTATTTTCAGGGGATCTCACAATTATTTTTAATTAGTCGAAAGGGCAGTGTAAATCAAAGACTCCTATTAGCTATACATTTTAATTTATAGCCTACCAGGTGTTCAGGGAATTTATTTACAGCATAAACGATTCAATGTTTTCAGCATGATTTCTATTTCAGCTCTTATGTTGTCGGTTTTATTTGCGTGTGTGGTGTGGAATCTGGCTGAGGAGCTGGGATTTTGTGGCAGCAAGCGTCGTTTAACTTAAAATAACCTGCAGGTAGAAAAACGCTTTGCTTTGCGCCTAAACCTTCTCCAGAGAGCCTTCTTTACTTCGGGGGCAGGACGAGAAGGAGCAACCAGCCGGCACGCCTCAGTGTTTTGTTGCGGCTTGTGAGGGTGTTGGGAAAGCATTCCCCGTAAATCAGGCTGTCAGCGGCACAATCAGCGACCCCAGTGCCGCCGGGGGCAGCGGCGGTGCCCGCCGCGGTCTCTGGGGGGGTTCGGCGGTGCCCCGCGGAGGGGCGAGGGCTCCCGGGATGCTGCCGGGAAGGAGCCATCGTCCCCAGGTGTGCGCTGGCACTGCCCGGCCTGCGCCGTCGAACAGGAGGAGATGGGAGTGCAGGGCATTCCCTCTGGGAGAGCCGCCGGCGGTGGGGGCAAGGGGCCACCGGCTCCCCGGCTGTGTCCCCGTGTCCCCTTGCAGCAGCCGGGGGCAGCTCCGTGCGCGAGCAGGCTGGAGAGACGGGCGGGCTGGGTTACCTTCGGGTTCTGCACAAGTGTTCTCCCGGCATGGAAAAGTTTGGTGCCGCCGGCGGGGGGTGCGGGGCTGCCGGCCGTCGGTGCCCGGCGGGATGCGGGGGTGACCGGGGGTAACAGGGGGTGACCGGGGGTGACCGGCCGCCTCCGGCCGCTCCGGCCACCGCTGTCCCCGCAGCCCCGCGGCGCTGCCCGCCTCGCACGGGAGCGCAACCTGACGCAGCGATTTGCAGCGCCCTGGCCAGGCTGAAGGAGGGCGAAGTGGAAGGCGAAAAAGGGAGAGGAGGAGAAAACTTTCCACTAGTTTACTTTTTTGGCCAGGAGCGCCTGTGTTCACAGACCGCGAGTCCTTCCCCCAGCCCTCCCCCTTAGCTCCCCCCCTCCCTTCACTAGCGTACAATTAGCATCATTAGGATCCGACCCTCCGGCTAATAGGGGAACGGCGACCAACAACGGTAGGTGCGTGCAAGGAAAGACGGCAACAGTCCCGGGCAGGGATTTGGGGCTTGAGCTAAAAAGTGCTCCCACCGATGGGAGGAATTCCCGAGGCAGGGGAGGCGCTGACCCGGGGGTAAACACAAAGAGGGAGAGCTGGAAGGTGAGCGAGAGAGGAGTCCGGCTGCAGAAGATGCGGCGAGCTTGGCCGGAGTCCTTGGGGTCCGCTGAGTGCATGTGCTGCCGGGTGTTTCCCTTCCTTCGCTCCTTTTTGATTGCGGGCCCGGGAAGCGCTGATTCCCAGTCTCCCTTTTGGCTGTGGGTATCCCGTCCGGGCTCTCGCTCTCTCCGCACATGTTCCTAGGGCGCCATCTCTTTGCAAAACCCTCCGTCCTCCCGCAGGTCTCCCAGAGGCTGCTCCGGAGCGTGTGAACATCGCAGGCGGCAGCCCAGGCCAACCTGCCGAGCCAAGCATGCTTCCCAGCCCCTGAGCCTCCCGGGGCGACCGCTCCTCCCAGACCTCTCGGGCTCCCCAGACAGGCAGCGACCTTTGCTTGTCTCTCCTTGTCACTGCTTGTCTCTCTCCTTGTCACTGTTGGGGACCAAAACTTTCCGTCAGCTGGAGACGTGAACCTGACCCTTTTTTTTGCAGAGGTATACTGAGGAAAGACAGATGCGGAGATGCATCCGCCCTCCCGCCTCAGTCTGTGTGTGTGTTTGTGTGTCCGCGTGTGTTTACAGAGAAGTGAGCAGCTGAGCTGACTTTTGGAAATCTTTCCTTGTCTGCAGAGAGGGCTTCTGCTGTGACATAGAGCCCTGAGAGAGTGGCTTAGCGGACAAGGACTGAACAGGGCTCAGGGAACTCCCTGGAGCCCGCTCTAACCCTGTTCAAATGAGAGCTAGATGCCTTTTGAACTAATATCGAGAGACATCTTGCCTGCGGGCAGCGAGAGACAGAGAGAGGGAGGGAGGGAAAGAGGGAGGGAGGGAGAGGCAGACAGCAAGGAAGGGAGAGAGACAGAGCGAAGTTTGGAAGGAGTGAGCCGAGAGCTCAGAAAGTTTGTTTTTCCTTCAGCGCCTCGGAGCTGGTAGAGCCGGAGCGGGGACTTGAGCACGGCGCTGGCACATCTGTCCCTCGGGACTGACCTCCCTTTCCTTGCAGGTTTTAAGCCCCGGAGGATACAATGTTCGCTAAACTCTTCCAGCAGTGGAGTTTCGCAGTGTTCCTGCTGAGTTATTCCGTGCCCTCCTACGGGAGATCAGTAGAGGGGATCAGCCGCAGACTGTGAGTTCCTCTTTTTCTTTTTCCCTTTCCCTTTATTCTCCCTCGCTGCAGCGGCGGGGCGGGAGGGGAGGGAGGCAGCCCGGGACGCTCCGCAGCGCTGCCGGCTCTGCGCGGGGCCGCTCCGGGTTACCTGCCCCAGGTGCTCGCCGGCGGTGCCTGAGAGCCAGGAAGAGGCATTTGGGACAGGGAAAGGGCGCTTTGCAGCTGTCTGACCTTAAAAAGTTTTGGGGGAGGAGATGCGAAAGCTGAGGGGCTTCTCTTCCGGCACAGCTGGGTGATTGTTGTGCCCAGAACCCTTGTAGGGATCATCCTGGTTTATCCAAATGCTGTGTGTTACATTAAATAGCATACTCTTCCTCGGCTCTGGCATGGAGCCAATATTGATAAGGATGGGGGAAACGTGCAGGAGTGAGGGCCATCATGACACTGAAGTACCGAACAATTTCTTTGGATTTCTGCCACTTCAGGGGAAAAAAAAATCCAAAGGGAGTCCAGTATCTTACTTAGAGGCAGAGGCATATTTTTGGATAAATGATAGTGTAACTTAAGACAGTCTGTTCAGGAAATGACCTTTTTGCTCCTTCCAAAATAATCAGCCTGGTTTATACTAATACCTGTATGCAAAGTGCAGGAGAAGCCTCTGGGCTGATGCAGGAGCATCTGTCTCACACATCTAACTCGCTGGCTTTCTCTGGACTTGCATCAGATTTCCTAAGGAAGAAACACCTCAGTCACACTGGGGAGGGCTGTATTGTTATTCAGTTCCAAAGGAAGCCAAGTTGGAGAAAGACTGCTGGAAAATCCGATTACAACTTACAGGGAAACATGACACAGCAAACAATTTCAGATGGGTTTCCTTGTAAATGTTTTATTACATACATAAGGACAAGATCTCCAAATAGCACTTCCTCTGCCATTTAAGAAACACATAATAATAATGATAATTAAAAAAAACCCCAAACACCCAAAAGAAAAAAAAAATATACCCCAGGTGAAGTGACCTCAGACATACTTAAAGTTTGGCACCAGGCAGAGATCTATTACAAATCTCCTACAGCAAATTGTGTAGAACATCTTATTGCTGATAATGTTACAGTGTATTCTTCTCAGTCCATTAACATTTAACTGTTTGGTACTCCTGCAAGCTGTTCTTGGGCTATTTCTTTCTTTTGGGACCATTTTATAAAGAGGAATCAAACTTTAGTTTCAAAAATAAATAAAAAAAGAAAATAATCATAGTGCAGTTAAATGCTGTTTTTTTCTTGGCTAGGAAACTCTGAACTGGATCTAAGCCAAATGTAGTTGTTAAAAAAAAGTTAGATTTGCAAAGAAATACTCTTTTTCTTTTTGAAGTTAGTATCGTTCTAACACTTGTTTTTAAAAGTCAGGATTAGAGGTCTTCCCAACATCCCCATTCCATCCTGACAGGGGGGAAGAAAAGTGTAAGCTGCCCAGTGAAAACGCATTTCACAGCTCCCTCTTTGCTCTGGCATGTAAAACACACACAAGAAAGCAGTCAGCTGTCAGTTAGTGGCATTCACGTAGTTTTGTTTGTGGGCACAGCACAAACACAGACACCACACTCAAACATGTGTCATGTTTTAATATCACCACAAGCCATTCCTAGAGTTAATGGTTAATAACTCACTTAGGCTTCAAGTTGTTCTGGGTTTTTTTTTTAGTCAAAAGCTTAAACCAGTAATGGATGAAACTACTGAAGCACATTATCATAGACATGCAAAAATAATCAAAATTACGTAGGCCTGGTTCTACAGACTTTGCTGAAGTAAATCTCCCATGGAAAGCAATAGCAAATTCTCCCAAGAAAAGATTTCCAGACATGTCATTTGTTATAGGAGTGCTTTAGCTGCTAAAGAACTTCTGAGAAACCCAGTAATGCCTCAAAATGAAATTACATATTTTTATCATCATGTCCAGACATCGCAGCATCATGTCCCTAGATCTGTTCAAAATACTTTTCCTAGCCCTGAGATAGGTTGAGCAGATTTCCCTCCCTTTGGAGTCAGTGGCAAGGGCACTCAGTCTTGTAAAATCCAGAGAGCTGACTGAATCCTCCTCAGTTATTTTGCTGAATTTAGGATCAGACCCAACATGAACAGTCAAGGATAATAACAGCTAAATAAGAGCAGCTCTCTGAGATAGAAAGTGGTAGCTTGAAGAATGTTGCCTTTTAGAAATGCCAGATATCTCAAGAAAAAAAAAGAAATTAAGGAGGAATGTGCCTGAAAAGAGCAGCTTATCTGGAAGTATGTGAAGTCAGGATAGTCACAAGTCATGGATTTCTGCTGCTCTCCCCATGATGAGACACTCAGCCTCATGTGTACACAGTGTACTTGGATCCAGTAATTAGCTTGGATGCTCTGGTCAAGTACAAACCCTCAACATCCCACTCTCAAAAGTGCCTGCCACATGTGAGCATTTACCGCTCTTGGTTTGGGTACAGGCTCCTTTTCCTTGGACGAGAGGTGCATTTTATAGAAGGGTGGAAGGGACCTCTAGTGGGTCATCTTAACCCTAACAGCCTAATATTTTTTTACATATCGTAGCCAATATGTGAATGCAATCATCCCAGTCTCCATTGCCTTCCTACTCTGAGTGTGTGGGTGAGATGTTGTTGATATCTCCATTATGAAGCATTTCTTACATCAGTCTTCTTGGGCAAGGCTTTCCCCATGATTTACAAACATAGGAGTTGTTTGAAGAACTGAAGCAGAGGGAGGCAGAAGGTCAAAGAGATATGTATCTACCACATCTTTGTTTCAAGGAGATTTTTGATCTAGAGCATGCAAAGGAAGCTGGTAGGCAAAATGTAATCCTCAAGTCTGGCTGAGTAATAAAAGTCATGTGAAATGTAACACTGCGTAATGTTATACAATCATCTGGAATAGCAGAGTGTTATTTGGGGCCAGACTTGATGCTAAATATCATACAGACATTGAAAGAGAAACTCACCCTCTTTGGCACACCAACCCCTCACACGTCAATCCCTGCGTTATTTTGGAAATGCATACTCACTCAAGATGTAGATCTTGTAATGCTTTCTGACTGCCTTGTGTGTACTGGAACCAAATGTTTAGGTTTCAGTTCTGTAAAATGGAATAGGTTTTCAATCAAGAGGACTTTAATAACAGGCTTTGGAGAGTCAAGATTTTGTCACAGCGGGGAAATTGACCAAATACACATTAGAGGATTAAGGCAGCTTTAGGTTGTCTGTGACAGAAGGAATTATCCTTGGTAGTTCACAAGAGGCAGTAGGAAAGCTTTGCTCATTGCATGAGACACTGGTTTAGACTCCCTAAAGCACGGAGAATTCATACACTTTCTATGAACTAGAAGAGTGAAAGCAGAACTCAATTTTCCATGAAAATTCCTGAGAAAAAAGACTACTGAAGCTCGGAGTGTAACCTGAGTCACACTGGACAGCCTGACAGGCAGCACGGAGGCAGTCACCCAGAGCAGCCCAGGGTGCTGGTTTTATTGGCCTGCCTGTCAGTCAGACTGACCCGAATGAGAAGAGTGTTGGAGATGGCACTTGGTTCAAAAAATTCTTCTGGGGGAGATCATGAACTTGTGTTAATGGTCCCAGCTGCACTGAAGAGGAAGACAAAATATGGGATCAGTTTAGGATTATCACATTGCATTTTTGCTTAGGGACATTTAGTAGAGGGGCATAAAATATTTGCCCTAAAGACTGAAGTCATGCAAAACTGATTTTCAGACACTTAAAACACAGACAGTACTTGATTACATGCATGCTCATAAGCCTCAGTATATGTAGAGCTGATTTTGAGCAAGATTTTGAAAGTCATCTTCCAGTCTCATTGGGGGAAAGCTGCTATTTGACTTTTGCACTGAGTAATAGAGATGTATTATCACTTAAATCCATCACTTGAACCCAATACTCAAAAAGTACAGCCCTACAAAGACAAAAAGTGAAGGGGATGCTCTTAAGCCAATACTACTTGAAGCTGCCAATTTCCAATAGCTCTACTGTTGATCAAGTCATAAATCTAAAGGGTTTGGCTGAAGGGACTGAGGAATAGAAACTGCAGAACACTCCCAAACATTTTGCATTTTGAAATGTAGCAAGGGAATGAGGGATGGGATGGAAGGAAGGAATATTCACTCACAATGATGTGTCTTCTTCCAGTTCACCCACATGCAGAAACCACTTCTTACCCAGCTAATTGGCCAAATGATTATAGGACAGGCAAGGCAGTGAATGGAATTTCTTTGGCCATTAAGAATCCAGTCACATGCCATACCCTGATGCAAGAGGAGAGATTCCATAGCCAAACTCTGCATGCTGGAGTAGAGTAGTTGGAAGGATAAACTGTATTATTGCATTCATGGGAACATAGCTAAAATCCCAGCTTGTGCTCTGTCTGTGGTTCACAGCGCAGCTGTGCATCTATTCCACTTCAAGGAAAAGCCATGTATTTTCTCACAGTTATTTATGATCCAGGTGCCATTTGTATCTTCTTTCCTCAGATGCTTAATACATTCCTTGCCAGTGCAACATCTCTAAAAGACAGATAGCTACTCATCTCCCAGTTCCTCGAAAACAAGACAGGGCTCAGTGTACCAAAAGGTCAGGATGAACTCTGGAAAAACCACTCCAACAAACCAGGATGCTCTTGAAGAAGATCCAGTGAAGAGGGTTAGCACAAAACTCAAACAGCACAGCAGACAAGAAATTTGGCCCCAGAAGTTCACACTTAAAGGAATACTAGGAAGGCATCTAAAACCATAATTAGACACAAGTGACCAAGCAGTAAATCCATAGGAGTGATGAGGCTCATCTCTGCTGATGCTCAGGCTGCCTCCATGGATAGCTCATTATGGACTGAAGTGCCTGTGTTTTAGGCACCTAAATTCAAAAATTTTCCCCTTACGCTCCTGCAATTGCATTTATTTAAATGTAGGAATAAAATGCACTTTTATGTGCTTGTTTATGTTTTTGAAGTACATGACTGAGCTGAAGAAAATCACTAGAATGATGCTGTATAAACACTGCTTCTGGCTCCAGTACAAGCTCTGGGGTTTCCCTCTCTTGCTACATTATCTGACCCTTTAGTTTTCCTATCTCTGACAACTGCCTTCCTGCTTTTACTGCTTCAAGTGTGATATATTAAGAGCCTTAATGCTTTCCTAGAACAGAGCAGTGACTAATCCAGCTCCAGGTCCAGTGGTGTGTGATCGGTCAGCTGAGAATTATTACCCGCTTAGGTCTTTCCCTTCTCTGCTGGGAGCAGCTACTCTGAGGAAGAAGCAGGACTTGCTCCAGCAGTCTGACTTCACTGGATGTCTCCGAGCCTGGTACACAGTCACTGTGATCACCACAGCCAGAGAAGAGAGGCGCTCCGCTAAGCACTGGGCCATAACCAAATCCTAAACATTTTTTCCCTCTCCTCTCTTCTCTTCCTTTAGCAAACGGGCTGTATCAGAGCACCAGCTATTGCATGACAAGGGCAAGTCAATCCAAGACTTACGAAGAAGAATATTCCTTCAAAATTTAATCGAAGGTGTCAACACTGCAGAGATCCGTGCAACGTCAGAGGTGTCACCTAACCCTAAACCTGCCACCAACACGAAGAACTACCCTGTCCGGTTTGGCAGTGAAGATGAGGGCAGATACCTAACTCAGGAGACAAACAAATCACAGACCTACAAGGAGCAGCCCCTGAAGGCGTCAGGGAAGAAAAAGAAAGCGAAGCCTGGAAAACGTAAGGAACAAGAGAAGAAAAAGAGGCGAACCCGCTCAGCTTGGCTAAATTCAGGCATGTATGGAGACGTCGTGACCGAGAGCCCACTCTTGGACATCTCTGTTACTACACATAATCACACTTTAAGGTAATTTTGCTGTGTTCTTTTGGGGAGCATGCCAAGTGTTTACTGAAACGGTTATCCCTTGGTGTGAGAGGCCAAGGCCTCGCCCAAACTGAGAGTAAAAGCAGGTCTTCGTACTCATGACTGGGCAGGGGCTTTTCAAGCACAGTCTCAAGGTGCTCTCTGCAGGTAAGTGCCCCGTCCACTTTGCCCTGGGGACAAAGCCTTTCTTTCCTGTGAGACACAATTCACCTAAACAACTTATGTCAAAATCTGCTTCCTGAAGCTGAGTAGTAAGTGAAGGTATTTCTGCAAAAAGGAAGCATATCACAGCCACTAAAATTTCCTTTCCTGCTTTAACCGTAGTGTATCTCACATCGTATCTTGGTCCCACATTTGGGCCTCAGCAGATTGAAAACTTTGACTTTTATTTAAGGCTTTGCATCTATAAAATGGCGAAGTTTTCTTTCCTTCCTCTCAACACCTCCCCTTTTTGGCAACTTTCCTACCCTTACTTTACAGTTTTTCATTTTACTGTTTAACCTTAGGGGAGAACATGGAAAAATTCTCTCTCAGTCTAATACCTGCAAACAGCGCAGACCAGCCTTTCACCATAAAATTTTCCCTGCCATTAGGACTTTTTAATTCAGCTCCATCCTTTTGCCAGCTCTTGAAACAATTACGTTGCTGCTTAAAAATGTTTAGCATTGCCCTTGGAGAGGGACATGCTTCCCTCATGCATGACAGTGAAGGGTTTTTAGGGCAGTGGCCTGGAGAATCAGCTTAGGTGTCTCAAGTGACTCATCCCCTTGCAGTGATCTCAGCTTGAGTGGAAATCTGCACACTTGCAGACAAACCAAGGGCTCCACTCCTCAGTTCTCCTTGAATGTTTGCATTTCATCAGCAAAACCCCCACCTTTTTCTCTCCTCCTCCCCTTCCCCTTGGCAGAACAGAGATGAGTGCCACTTGCTTGCAGTAAGTCCCTTGGAAAGACACACCAGCTGTGGGATTTACTGAAATCCAGCCTGGGGTTAGGCTTTACAGGCCACAGTTTGCAATGGGCTCCATCACCTCAGCTTGTGCTGGCATCTACAAGAGTTGCCAACACCTGGGGCTGGGCACTCAGACCACAAACCAGGGTGTCCCAGACCATAAACCAGGGTGTCCCAGATCATAAAGCAGTGCATCCCAGACCATAAACCAGGGTATCCTAGACCAATGCCAGCTGGGATGGCTGTAGCCAGTAGGAGGCAAGTAAGAGACATCAGTTTGTCTCAGCACCTTATCAAAGGCAACCTTCAGGATAGGCTCAGGAGGTGCCTATGTTTCAACAGATGTCAAGGGACTGTGTTGGCCAGTAAATGACACCTGTCTTGAGCACAAAGAAATCTAGAATGTGAGGAAAAAACATCCTAGGGCATTTCAACTCTTATTTCTTTTTCTTGCTATGCTGTCTTTGGTGTCTATCTAACAGGAAATATAAAAGTGCTCCAGGTACAACCCTGCTGATTTTTGCAGTTCAGCCTTTCTGTCTGAAGTGTGGCTGGATGGCTGAAGGCTCCCAGCTTTCCTGTGGAGTCCAACATCCAAGTGCAGCATTTCTCACAGATTCCTAAAGAGAACTTCTCTTTTAGATACTCAGATTTAGATAATCATTGCCATACTGGAGATGATTAAGCAAAGAGAACCCCTTAAAAAGGGAAAATGAAATTCCTCCTTCACAAGCACAGAGAACACGTTCATTTAGCCCTAACAAACTTCTAGTACATGAGTTTTTAGTTATCTCAGCTGGCTGGCAAAAGATGTAAACTTTAAGCATGGTTTGCACTGTATCCTTGTGCTTCTTTTCTGATCAATACCCCGGATTAAAATCTTCTTGCCAATTCTCTCTGATCAATCATGAAAAGAAATTTGGGGTTTAGGACAGAAAAAAATGGGCAAAAATAATGTCATCTCTAGATCTTCTGACTTGCTACAAGGAGTTTCTCATGAACGAAGCCAGTCTTTGAAAACCTGGGACCAAATCACTGAGCACAGCTTGCAAATTATCATTAGTACAGAGCCCATTGTCCAGATGGGGCTTAGCTTGAACTTTAAAACAAAGCCTGAAATCCAGGCCAAATTGAAAATGTCACCCTCTTAGAAACAGGCTTGAGTAGTGCAGTCACACACACATCCACAGCCATGCTGTAGGAATTATTGTTGTTACACCTGTTGGAACACATCCTGAAATGGACCCTAATATTGTTGCTAATTATTGAGGAGCTTCATGCTCGCATTTCCATTCCAGGCACTTTAAAAGTTATTTCTCATGGACATTCCAGCTATATTCCCACTTTAACTGAGTTGCTCTTACCTAATTTCCTAAAAAACTTTTCGAATAAGTAAACTCCCTAATGAATGTAGCCTCCCTTTCAATGTGCAACCTCTCAAACTCTCCAGGATCTGAATTTTGTTGTGCCTCACACCCACACACTTCTGCCATGTGGAATGTTACCCCCAGCTCTGGAGATCAGTCCAGCAGCAGAGAGAATCCCACTCCATCCTATAGCTCCACATTCCACCCTTAGGTGTTTCCCGAGGAACCACTAAAAGAAATGTGCTGTTCGCAGGGACAGATGGGGGAAAAGCCCAACCCTTCAGTATTTCCTGCAGCACCTCTGAGCGACTTCATGTTGCAGTGTAAGGAACACATTGACAGGGTGGGAGCAGGCTCTGCTTCGTTCTCATGGGGAGAGAACTCCCACCAGACTGCAGCACCCCTTAGGAAACTCCCAGATCTCAGGACTGGGTGCAGCTGATTGCTTCAGGACTGAATGCAACAGGAGCTGGAGGATAACAGGACAGGATGGTTGATTTCTTTCAGGACCAAGCTCTCTGGCTCCCAGAGGGAAAGTTTCAGGATTAAAGCCTTTTCACTCAGTTAAGCACTCAAGGAGATGCCATCAAGGGCCTGCTCACTCCAGGACCTGAGCCGCCTTTACTCACAGACACCACAGAAATATATAGCCCCTGGTCTAAGGGGTGGTCTGCCAGTGGGGAAAAGAGACCAAATAGGCCCCGTGGCACTGTTTCAATCAGAACATGGCATCACACCCCAGCAGGGAACACAGCATTGCCATGGCATCAACAAGGACTTCCTTTTCCACATCTTCAAAACTAATTTCCCTTTTCTCCAACTGTGTTTTTTTCTCTGTCAGCGCTTGACATTTTTATCACAGGGTGATACAATTCCTCTGCCTGTAGCACTCAGGAATCTTCTCACATAAGGCTCTAAATAAAACTAAAGCCCCTTTCCATTCCTCTGATGGTACAGTACAGTGCAATAGATGGCCTCAGTGTGTGACAAGCTGCAGGTCACCACACTGCTGGAGGAGTTGCATTGAGAAAAACATAACCGAGGTCTTGAATAGATATCTAGAACTGTGACATGGTCAAACAGGCCCTATTATTGCAAATGGTTACTAGCAAGGCACACCTGTTACCTTCTTGCTATTGATTTTATGTCCACATATTTGAAGCGAAAATTAATTAATTTTTCTGTTCTCTCCTTTTTTTTTTCTTTGCAGGAGGCGCTGACATTTTCAGCAAGAGATTTTTGGAAGACATATTGCAGTATTCTGTAATAGTGAACATATGGGAAGTATTAAAATATTTATTACCTGTAAATATTGTAAATGCTCAGAATAAAACCTTTTCCCCCCATTGCTCTCTGAAACTGCACATTTGGTTATTGNTTTTTTTTTTTTTTTTGGCTAAGGCTAAGACAATTATTATTGTCACATTTACCATAATTTATTTTGTCAACTGGTGTATTTATTTTGTGAACGTATCTTGGTGCTGCTGACTTTCTATATTTTTTGTAACATAATGCACTTTAGATATACATATTGAGTACATTGATAACTGACATAAAATGTTCCTGGTTTGTGGTTGATTTCAATGAATGCCTACATACAATTGTTCAAACTGATTTTCCTTTGTGCATGTATAATAGCAGTATTTTAAAATTTGTAAAGAATGTCTAATAAAATATAATCTAATTAAATCATAACTCAGAAGGAAAAATGTGTTCTTTAGGAATTTCAAGAGCAGGAAAACTATTTTGTTTTATTTACTACATTTGAAAACCGTTTTAAATTTAATGTGTTTACATTGGTCCAAACTCCCACATTTTCACATTAGCTTTTACTTGAAAATCACTCAGAACATTCTTTGTTCCAGTGTTGTATTTCAAGTCAGCTCAGTTGCTGATCAACCTGGGGGTAAAAAAAGTCACAGAGCTCAGACCCTACTGCAGGGGAGGCAGATCCCCAACCTCCCCAGGTCCCAGCCCTGCAGGGGCTGAACCACTGCACTCTCCAAATTGGCGAGTGGGAAAAGCAGCCCCAGGGGATGCACCACTTCCTCCGCTCTTGGAAGGTGCTCGCAGGTCACACCCGCAGCCCTGCTCAGCCCCGGACAGATGCTCAGTGTCCTGGGCTCCGACACCTCTGCTCCGCGCTGCAAAAGGCCACAACACGAGCAGAGCCTCAGCTCTTCATGCTTCTGTGTGAGGGGGAAAAACCTGGCTCCTGGGTGAATAGACAAAGGGAAGGAAAAACTGCAAACTGCCCAGGGGGACACATGACGAGGTGCTCTTGCATTGCTGGGATAACTTTTCCCCTCTCCCAGCATAAAGATGCCTCACACGGCTCTCTTTCCAAAACCATCTGCATTAATCCTGCTTCTGCCTCATCTCTGTAGATGAGACTGGCTAAGAGAGACACCCTCTTCAAGACTTCATGTTCTCTGGCTGAAGAAAACATGAGAAAAAAAATCGTGGTCTATCACTTTTTCTTTCTTCTTATCCCTTTTGCATGTAAACCACAGCAGCTGCTGTGGGGGCAACCTGAATAAAGGGGATTGTTTCACAGAGATATCTGAACTTCACAAAATCCAACCGAATTTCCTCTGTCCCACTCCTTTAACACCAGCAACATCAGAAAAATGCAAGCATGGAAAAATAAATTACAAATCCTGGGAATTTTAAGATAGTTCTTGTAATTGTTGCTCTATTCTGTAGTTGCCAAACTTTTCTTTTTTATTCTTCTTTCCTTTTTTTTAAGTGCCATCTTTTTCCATTGCCAAAGTACAGCCATCATGTAATATAAACCAGATGTATTTCTGCTCCCTACCCAATCTAGCAGAAAACTACCTCCAAGAAAGTACTAAAAACAGGAAAACTTGAGAAAAAATTACCTATCCTTCCCGATCTACTTTGAAGTGTGAAATTCAACGCTTCATTATGTCCAGTTAATTACAACAGCCACAAAGCACGTGCATGCTGTTTCCTTTTCAGATGAAAAATATTATACATGATGAAGCATAGCACTAAGGAAAAAAGGCATGGTTTCTGCACATTTTTGACTTGGCCTCCTTGCACATCCTGCCTATTTATAGTATCCAGCTAATGCTTGGATTTATACAACTGAAGTTAACTGCAATATATTCAGAAGACAATTTTGTATCTCAGGATTACCAGCGTATCCCAGCTGGAACTAAAACTGAAAGCTCTGGTGGGCAGAGGCAATTTATCTTCACCAGAAAGGATGAGCCTTGGCAGACAGGGGCCCAAAGAGCATAAACCAAATCAAACACCCAAATGCTTTACCTTGGCTCCACAGAACCGGCCTCCTCATAGGAGGAAAACTGATTTTGAAGTGTCTCTGGTCTCCCTTCTATCCTTCACTGTCCATTAAGGATTTGGAATTTTTTTTCCTAGTTTCCTATAGGTAAAATCTGCAATTGTAGGGAGTTTAAGCAAAAGTCCTGTTTTTCTGAAAGACCTTTGCATGGGCCTTACAAAAGCTGTCTGTGGATCCTGGGCTTCACAGACTCTGGTTTGAAAGTCATTGCTGCAGACTCCACAAGCTAAATGCAAGTTTTTTTGAGCTCTCAGCTTTGCAGGAAAATAAATCCTGAAAACCCCTGTATATGAGATAAACTAGAGCAGCTTTGCCTTTCTTGTGGTGGTGGGTAAAATCTCCCAGAGATTTCAGTTTCTCAGACAGTTCAACCCTAAAGGTTTAACTAGTCTCAAAGACCCCTGAAGGGGTCAGGACTTAAGAATCAGGACTTATCCTGGTATTTTCTGATGTCCATGACACCAAATGTTGGGAGGAGAAAAGAAATGGTGCTCAGACTTCAATATTTCATGTTTCGCTGCATGACCTCTAGGAAAGATGCACTTTTGCATTCACGTCCTTTCAGCTCTGTTTCTCTTGGTCTCCCTATTCCCAGCTAATCCCAGACCTCACCTCACCCACAGCACCTTCCTTCACCAGTCTCTTGTCTCGGCAAGTCCTTTCTCCATATCCTGCCTCAGCCATTGATCTTGTGTTTCTCCAAGCCCTTCAGCCTAGCTTTCTGCTGGTGGGTTGTGCTGTCACCTCAGCATCCCCACCAGCTCCCTCCTGCTCTCTGCCCATCTCCTGGCAGGAAAAGCAGCCAGAACGGAGTGGGACAGCTTCCTCCTCGCTTTGCTTTACACCACCCTATCCCAATGCCTTTTTCCAAGCTCCTGGCTAAGCAGGAGCTCTGGGGAAAGTCGTCCTTTGCCTTCATCATCTCTGAGCATGAGCCTGGTCAGACGGCCGGTTCTGCACTCCTGGAGGGCTGTGGGATGTGCACAGAAAGTCTGCTCAGGCACAGGAGCTGGACCATAATGAAGGCTTTTCCTGATAAAGGAGATTTCTTTAAATAAGTGTGATTTTCAGAGGTTTACAACATGCCCAGATGTTCTTCAAGGTGATAAAAGAGCATTCACAATGCAGAGGATGCACTTCCAAATTTCCATTTTTTTCCTCTGTGAGCCATAGGGGTGCTAGAGCTCCTCAGAAGAAATTCCAAAAGATTTTTACTATGGGCAGTACAATTGGTTTTCCTTGGTTTGTGTTTAAAAATGGTATGACTACCTTGGCTGAAATCTTCTGAAAGGCAGTTTACAAAGTTTCAGCTTGAGAGGTCAAATACCAGTCAGATTCACAAAGAAATGAGGCCAGAGTGTCACACCAGGAGACGGTGGCCACCTTCAGAAGTGTCCTGAGCAGCAGTCCTGCCTCCCAGATCCAACCAGCACGGTCAGAAACGTTGTTCCAGCCCAAGATCTCTGAGGGGAACACAGATTTGGCACCCCACTGCTGCTCTGGTTTTACAGCAGTCACCGTGTTTACTATGGGACTTAAAAGTGGTTAAGAGACATCAAATGATGACAGCTCTTCCCAGCAGCTCCCCTGTGCTGGACCTCCATCACAGACCTTTCCAGGCTCCGTGCACTTGGCACCAGGAGCTCACCCAACAGCAGAGTTCCACTCACAGAGCTTGTTTCGTGGTCCTTTGTAAATACAGACATTCATCTGGCCTTCAAGACACACAAAAAACAACCAGAGCAGTTTATGCCTGTCCTCTGGAATGGCTCTGTGCTCTCAAGGAAGGCATTTCAGGCACAGGAGCCTCTTGGCTTGGTTTGAAGCATTCCCCACCCCAGCGTGTGGACAGGGCTATCCCAACACAATGCAGCCACAGTGCAGCGATCATGCGCGTTCGCTTACGAGTGAGTGTCCTTGATCTGCTGAGCCACCACAGAGAACTTGGCTTTCTTGCAGTAATTCAGAAAGTAGGGGAATGCTGGCTGGATTTAGTTACAGCCTTTGAGAGTTTGAAACATTTTGTTATTTGGTCATAATTTACTGCAGAGAAAAAGTGCTATGATAGTTTCTGTGGAGTATGAGGGGCTTTATTTGTTTACAAAATAGATACTACCAGAGGAAGCACAAGCTACCTTTTAAGCACCACAATGTGATACCTCCCAAAATAAAATGGGAACCATCAGCATGAGGAGTTTGGTCATGTGAGCAAGAAAGTAATTAAAAAGTATATTTTGTGCTCTACTGAAACCACCACCAGTTTCTGCTAATAGATTCAAGAACAAAGCAGGGAAAGAGGCGCATGCATTCATCCCCAATTTTAATGGGCAGAGCACTGGGGTTCTTTGGCAAAGTCATTGTTTTGCCTTATCCCAGTTATTTTTCAAAATGGAGCCAGATTTGCCCACTTTCCTGAAGGTTTGTGAGCTGTGTTGAAAGCTTGGGGCAGAAATGTAAAGCATTGATGTAGCCTGCCCTCGACCCCCTCACTGGATTGGTTGGTCGGTTGATTGATTTTGGTGGTGGTAGGTTTGGTTTGGTTTGGTTTGGTTTGGTTTGGTTTGGTTTGGTTTGGTTTGGTTTGGTTTGGTTTGGTTTGGTTTGGTTTGGTTTGGTTTGGTTTGGTTTGGTTTTTTCCCCGTGGTTGCTTATCCCAGTTTTTAACCAGGCTATGAATACAGTCATCAGGTAATAAGTGATATGTTTCATATTCACCCAGATAAAGGTGATCACACTTAAAGACATTTTCTCATGGCCCATCCATCCCCCAGGATGCCCCTCTGGACACTGACTTCAGTGGAAGCTACGCACACAACTTCCCACACAGTTCTCTGAATACATACCCCCTCAAGTCCACTTTTTTAATTGGTTTCCTGGACTGTTCTCCTCACAAATAATTTTTTCCTGCAGTTAATGTTAACTAATTTGCTGTGGAAAATGTCTATGATCTAACCCTCTCCATGCCTTTCTTTCCAGATGTGTGAGTGATCCAACAGAGTGGTTTGCAATGCACATGCCACGGACCATCCTTTTCCAACAGCTGGATTCTGCTCTCTGACAGAGCAGGCGAGCATCCTCTGCACACTCACGGGCTCACTGCTATGCTGAAGTACAGGCTTGGACTTCAGAGAGCTTGTTTAAGGCCACTCTGCATATTGTGGACCAAGTTCCCTTGAGAAAAACTTCTGAAAATTTGAAGGGATTTTTTTTCTCCAGTGGAATTTCCAGGAAAACCTTACATACTCACTAAGGAAAATCCTTCCTTATATATTGGAACCACCTTTCTTGCTGTGGCCATGCATGTGCAAGCATGTTAGAGGCAGGAGGGATTTGTGAGGATTACTGTTGTTGGAAATACATTTTACAAGATCTGGGTCACTCAAGCAGAAAACCAGGGTACAACAAAAGGCAAAAGAACGCCGCCTTGTCACCTGAGTTTTCCGGTGTGTATCCATTTTTCCCATTTCGTCACTGCGCTGGAGGAGTGCAGACCTGCTCTGATCCAGCTCAAGTTTTCGCACTGTTAGACACTTGGCCTGTTTTCACAACCTTGTTCTTGCCCTCTCTCACCCTCCAGTAGCTGAAAGGCCATGGAACCACACAAGCACTGGGTGCAGCTGAACTCTGATCTGAACAAGATCGAACCTTTTCCCATTTAGAAGAAAAGTGTCCGTGTAACATTCTGTCAGGGGTTCAGGTCTGCAATCAGGTGAACCCCCAGTGTGAAATGAGAACTGCCCCGTGGCTCCTCTCATCCAGGCCAAGGATCACAGGGGTAGTGACCCATCCACATGAGAACTGGGGCTTTAGTAGCCAATTCCTCAGTCAGGCTTTTAGGCCAGTCTCCTTTTGGAATTCTGAGACAAAACAGGGAAGATTTAGGGCTTTGCTGTACCCACTTTAAAATGTCTACAGCTACCAATGCCAGCAGGCAAGAAGTGTCTGTAAATAGATTCTTTTCCTTTCTACCTTTTGCATCGCTCCTGTTCCTGTTCCAATAACAACTAGGAGAGATTTACCAGGAAAGCACATAGGCTTAATACATTTTTTCGTAAGACAAAAAGGGCTTATCATGCTTTTGGGGATAATGATGAGTCTTCTTCTTCTTGTGTAGCGATGACATTCCACTCACACACACGAAATCACCGGAGATGAAGGACAAGCCTCCTTGTAACTCCCCAAATATCCTGAGAAATGCACCTTGGGTTGGCAGGCTTGCTGCACAGCCTGGAGCAGTTTGAGTCTAATATAGCAGTATGAATCCCACATCATTCCTTACCCATAAATAAGCAAGGATTGCATGATCTCCTGGACCCCAGAAGGGTTTCTCCCATGCACAAGTGCTCAGTCTTGAAAGTCCTGATCACAGGGAGGCTCTGGTGCTTGTTGGATAGAGAACCTGCCAGTCACTCACAGAAGAACCATGACATCTGCAGAGAAGGGGGCAAGAAGAAGGGAAGAGCAGGGGCAGAGCCACCACCAGAGGCTCTGAGGATGTGTGGGCTCATCTCCTGGGACAACCAGGCAGCACAGGACAGAGTTACTGACAGCCACGTGAAGGATACACAGTTCCAAGTGATTGCTGGGAGGAACTGGCACTGGTATAAAAACTCAACAAAAGTTTGGGATTTTTGAGTGTGAAAGATACAGAGAAGCTGTTCTTTAAAAGGCCTCTTCTCAAGCAGCCTAGATGTTGTGCAATGGCTACAGGAAGTTCCTTATGGGACAGAGTAGATTTGTTTATATCTGAAACACCAGATCATGAAATGAGATAGAGAAAATGATACCCATATTAATGAAATGCAGCTGACATCCACTGATTTTGAATTTTATTTTTGCATTGTACTTACTCTTACATCAGGACTCCATAGGGCTAAGCAGATCCAGAACTCTCAGCTTTTCTCCGTTTTAGAGGCTCATTATTGGCACAAGAATGAAAACTTTAAATAAATATATCGCAATCACTATGACTACATTTGAGTTGCTCAGATAATGATAAGATGACATGGGGTAAATACTTGGAGTTAAGAGCAGCTCTAACAACAGATGATTTGTCACTTATATTTAATCCATTTAAGAGACGTTTTTATCAGACAAAGATCAACCCACTGGGACCATTAATAGTTACACTTATAAAAAAAGCCAGCAGCCAGAGACCAACAGAGACAGACGAAGCAGTCTTACGGTCGAAAATCACCAGTAAATTTAGAACACACTCACATGAACATTTTGCTGTGCGTGTTATTATTTAAACAGCATTGTAGTAAGAGCATATGCATGCATAATGAAAACCATGCCCAAGGATCTAATGAAAATACTGGGAACAAAAGACCTCAGGAGAATGCGTGGCTCGTCCTAGGTGATTTTAGCAGATGAAGAGGGAAGGGAGCACAATGGCAGGTTGCCTGAAAGAGCAATGGTCTGATTTGTCAGAGCCTAGGTGGGATTACAGGGAACAATCCTCAGTGGAATATACAGTGCCTGTTAGGTACCGAGAAAGGAATGCTGCTCTGGGTGCTCTACAAACACCCTGCAGAGCTTTTGTTGATGTTAGCAGGAGCTATCCCCAGGCCCAGCACACGGCCCCGGGCACTGCAGGATGTGCTCGCCGCGAACATCGAACATCGGCTGCCTCGAGAGCAGAGGGAGGCTCACAGAACCAGAGTCACAGAACCACAGAACCACAGAGTCACAGAACCGGAGATTCATGGAATCACAGAACCACAGAGTCACAGAACCACAGAGTCACAGAACCACAGAACCACAGAGTCACAGAACCACAGAGTCACAGAACCACAGAACCACAGAGTCAAAGAACCACAGAACCACAGAATCACAGAACCACAGAATCACAGATTCATGGAATCACAGAACCAAAGAATCACTGAGTCACAGAACCAAAGAATCATAGTAACACACAGAATCACAGAACCACATAATCCCAGAACTGCAGAATCCCACAGTCATAGAACCACAGAATCACTGAGTCACAGAACCACAGGCTCACAGAACCCCAGAATCACAGCACCACAGGTTCATGGAACCTCAAAATCCCATAATTACAGAATCTCAGAACCACAGAATCCCAGAATCATCAGAGAATCCCAGAATCACAGAACCTCAGAATCACAGAATGACAGAATATCCTGAGCTGGAAGGGTGGAGCCATAAGGATCACCAGCTCCTGGCCCTGCAGGGCACCATCCAAAAGGGTCACACCCTGTGCCTGAGAACATTGTCCAAATACTGCTTGAGTTCTGTCAGGCTTGGTGCTGTGACCATTTTCCTGCGGCAGCTTGTCTCAGGGCAGGCTCTTCATCCAGCTTGAAAAAATATCAGTAGGTAGCCCAGAAACCAGAGGCTGATCTCCCACTGGATTCTTGGGACTCATCTCTCGTTTCACCAATATTTACCCTTCTGCCACTAGACAGGGCTATCAAGAATGAGGAAGGTCACAGCAGATGAGACACATAAGCTATGTCCAAGCAAAAGTGAACACTGCAGGCATTTCCAAGCTGGGAAATTTATGTGTAAATTTCCCCTGATACAGCAGACTATAAATTCATTTGTGAGAATTTTCCCTAAACATCCAGATTTCTGTTTTTTGATACCATTGTGGGGCATGGATAGGCAGGGCAAGGGAGGCTCTAGGGCGGTATTCAAGGGGCTTTAGTCATGCAAACCTTCTCTTGGGTTCACTGGTAGTTTTGCCTCCATAAAAAATACCCCCAAGGACCCCTCTGAGTCTGACAGTATTTGACTCATTTCCAACACAATTCCTCCTCCAGTCTGCGGTGATCTGTCTTTTCTTTGCCTACAGAGGTGTCTCAGTCCTAGCCTCCGATGCCCTCCTCTTTCATCCCCGTCCTCCAGGGCTGTCCCATCAGCCCTCTGCAGAGTACAGATTTATAAGCTGTACATATAAGGTGAGCAGGCTTATAACTTCAGAGCTCCTGGCACAAGGTACAAAGTAAGAGCAACAAAAACACTGACATATGCAGCTGTTTCTTTAAATAAGGGAAGGCCAAGCAAGGTGACTGCTGCCAGCCAAGTCTGAATGTATAAAGAGAACCACTTCCAGAAAGAGGGCTCACAAAGTTCTTGAAAGTGGGACCACCTCAGAGATGAAGTTAGTCCCTTCCCCTCCCCCAGTCTTCCCTGACCTGCTTCAAACTTCAGCAAATCAGTTTTTCCAAGCCTCTCACCCCCTCCCTCCCCTTGAGCAGTCTGATTTTTCTATGTGAACATTTTGGCAGATCTGAGAACAGTTTTACTCATTCATTTAATAGTCACAAATAATAGCTCTGTTTCACCAGTTAATTATTTCACCAGTCTCACAGATGCATGCCTTTCCTTCATCTTCAGTGGGGAAGAATCCAGTGCCCACACAAGCAACAATAATGATCTGATTAAAAGACTGATGGGTTCTGATTTCTTCCTTTCAACATGTTTTGCTTTATGGATGTTTAAAAAAAAAAGAAAAGAAAAAAGGGGAAAAATTAGCTTGGTTTTTTAGAGGGACAGAGCATGAAGGACATAAATGAAGAGAACCACTGGAGGTCACTGTGACAGAAAAGGAGAATGAGTCAGATGAAAGCAGGACCTCCAATGCACCAGCCAGTTTGAGGTGGTGGTGGTGGTGGCGGGGCTGAAAGGGTGAGAGAAGAGACTGTATCTCCAGTCTGACTTTACTGGAATTTGGAGCCACTGGCTGCAGAAGCAAGGCAAGGAGATGAGGCTTGTGTCCACATCAAAAGCTTGATTTCTGAGCAGGTTTCCCTTCAAAGAATGTCAAATTTTTATCTCTTGGATGTGTTTACCATCTTCAGCCTGACTGTGAAGTGTCCTGCCCTGTTCAGGGTCTCCCAGCTCTGTGCCCTGCTGAATAGGAACTTCTGCAAAAGACAAAGTCACATTATATCTTACATACATAATACCAATCTGCTTTCAGAAATACTGTTTTTCCCAGCACTGAAGGAACTTTCAGCTAAGACTTTGCCTCTTTCCCAGCTGGCAGAGAGGTCCCAGCACTGTACACAGCACATGGGACTCGTTCCTAAAAGGAGAATCACACATTGGTTACAGTGCTGTCGGCTCTCCAGCCTGTTTCCAAGAACTGCATAGCTTGAAATCCTCGTTTGCTTTATTAATGTGTGTGTAGGAGGGAGGAAAGGAAGCGCTGTGGGGGCAAGGGGGACAAGCAAGAAACATCACACCTTTCAAATGTAGGGGGTCATTTTCTGCTTTTTCCACCCTTCCCCCGGCCAGCTGTTAAGTCCCACGTTTCCCCAGCCATGCCTGCTGCCTCTGAAGCAGAGGAATGCACAGCAATCGTCACTTGCAATGGCTGAAATCACTTGGCAGGACCCACAGGAGAAGAGGTTTGCAAGTTCATTTGGAATAAGAACCCAAAAACCTATACAAGTTGCTTTTTTCTTCCCTTTAGAAGTCCCCCCTCTTTACCCTGCAGATTCCTTCCCATCCCATAGACTCTCTCTCAGTGTTTGATGTGCCCTTAATCCACCCTGTTGCCCTCCACAAGTTTCTGGTGACTTCTTACTCAGCTCAGAACAGCTCACAAAAGAAGAAGAAAAGTGAAATATCTGCTGTCAAATAAAAGAACAAGAATTAAGCTGCAAATGCTGCATCTTGTGAGTGATGTCCCTTCAAGGGCAGCTTTCCTTTCTGCCTTGTTTTTTGGGTCTGTCTGCATGTATTTTTGACTAATAACTATGCATACATGCACATGCACGTACGAGTGTGTGTGGGAGTGAGAGCCAGGGAGCACATAAAGGGTATTTGGGGATTCTTTGGTTTTGGACTCTCACACACAGTTGGGGAAGGCAAGTTATAAACATATAGGTAGATCCAAGAATGAATACTTTAATATTTGCAGATCCTGCTGGCTGCCAAGTGCTAGCATTTCAGGGATGCATATTCACATGCAGCTGGCGACACACATTGGAAGGTACCCAGCATTTTGCCAGTCAGGTTCCAGACTTGAAATATCCCAGCAGACCCACATGTGGATGTTAACACAAAGCACAGAATGCTTCCCCTTATTCTCCATACTCATTAACTGATCAGCAAGCAAAACAGTTTGCTGAGAATAGGAGGATGGAAATCAGTCCTTTACTAGAAATCCTTCCCAGGGCCTCCAAGTCAACCTGCTACCTCCCCAACCTGGAGAAAGACACCAAAGCTTATTAAACTCAATAAAAACCAACCCACAGTCAACCCCCTTTGGGACGCCTCACCTTCAGGATACTTTCTAGGCATTTGTGCTAAATGGTTCTCTGCAGCTGGACTTTTTATTTGATTTCAGTTTCTTAGGGCCATCTCCCCGCTCCAACATTCCCCAGCTTGTTTACGGCCAGTCTCACCAGTGAGCCGGGTGCCAGTTTCATTTAATTTGTTTTTCCAGTGGCAGCAACAAACTGTGTGGAAAGCATAAACAGAGGGAAAGAATCTAGAATCAGCAAATGGTGTGCACAGCTGCACACCATAATTTCTGCTAGTGAAAGTTTTAATTCCGTTCATCAGAAGAAGAGCAGAAGAGTTGGAGGCAAAGAAGAGGTGGAGTAGTGGAAGAAATATAGCAAGAGGAAATAGTAAAATCCAAGGCAGCTGGAGAATCTTGGAGTCATTATAATTAAGGCCCAACAGGTTACAATTTCTCCAAAAGAAGTCAAAGCCAGAAAGCAGCCAACAGGTCTTCAGGAGGAATTGCTCAAAGATGTGATTCTAAAATATATAGTAGTAGAAACAGGAAAATTTGTTCGTTTCTCTTGCAGATAAGAACATTTCACCAAGACACAAAATGAGCGGAAAAGAAGTCGTAAGAGGAAGAAAACGACATCAATTTTTAAAGCAAGTAATTAAATACATTCTTAAAGTTAAGAAGCATTACTATTGGAGGTGAAGCAACCAAAATGACATTTCAAACTCTTTAATAAGAGAACACCAAGAAAACGGCAAAGTTGAAAACCATGGCAAAAAGCAAGTGCAAATATGGAAATTACAAGAAAACTTACCCAGCATGTGTTCCTGGAAGGCACCACACAACAGCTATTATTGTTAGAGAAGCAAGTGGACAGGCTGAACTGCTAATATCTGTATTTTGAAGTAACTAAAGAGAAGGAAGGAAGGAAGGAAGGAAGGAAGGAAGAGGAAGGAAGGAAGGAAGGAAGGAAGGAAGGAAGGAAGGAAGGAAGGAAATACAGTTTCAGAGTGTAATTAGAATAAAACTGCAAATACTCAGAAGAGCACCTTCAACATTTTGAGGCTGGCAGGTGAGCCAGGAGGAAGAGGTGTGGCTCCTTGTTTCTGGCTCAGTATCTTCTGATGCCAAGTATTCCCCTTTAGAGGGAAAGCAGTTTTTGCACTTTCTAGGCCATCACATTTGAATTACCCCATTCACCCAGACAGATCTGTCCCTGGCCTTGCTGGAAGCCTGTTGCAGCCCATGTTCCTGCCTCCAGAGCCACAGCTCTGCCCCTGCTCACAGGATAGCACTGACTGGCCCATGTTCAGGGGCAGGGCATGATCACCACTATTGTTGTTTATAAGACTGAGCTCCACAGAGTAACTTAATTCTCCGTATCTGTGGACGATTCCTCCCCCCTACAGCAGATCTATTTGACAGGAGCATATAGGCTTCCATTTGACCTCCCATTTCTTAATGTGTTTGTGTGAGCTTAGGGAGGCTTCCACAGTGCCTTGGGCTGCATTGGAATGCCCAGCACATCCAGCTGCTGCTTCTGGGTACGGTCTTGTCCTGTCACTGCTTCCACAGGAGGAGTTTGAAACAAAAGCTGTTAGACCAGCCTGGGCATGACACAGGTGGAAAGACCAGGAGTTGCCACCAGGAGCCGTGTGTCATCCTTCCTTTGGAAAAGATTGTGCTTGGTTCAAAGACCCAGCAGAAGCAGCAGTCCTGCTCTTCTCCTGCTGGATCCTGAGCCAGCACGGGGGGCTGGATGGGCCTCCTCTTCCTCACAGTTCTTGCTCTCCTGCGGCTGAGAAAGCTGCCAAGAGGTCACCACTTCTTTATTTATGAGGAGAGGAGAGGAGAGAAAAGAGAAGAGAAGAGAGAAGAGAGAAGAGAGAAGAGAGAAGAGAGAAGAGAGAAGAGAGAAGAGAGAAGAGAGAAGAGAGAAGAGAGAAGAGAGAAGAGAGAAGAGGCCACAGCTCACACCTCCCAGAACAGCATGTACTGGGACACCTTCCCTCTCTGCCCTCAGCCCCTTCCCAGACAAGAGCTGCAGTGGGCCTTGTCAGGCTCAGATTATTGCCCAGATAATGCTTCTTGGCAGCCATTTAAGTTCTTGGCTGCAGGTATCAGCATTTGGTGGTGGTGTTAGTACAGAGCGAGGTGATCTCTGTGTGAGATCCCCAAACCTCTGATGGTTGGATTTGTCCATGAACTGACATCTGTGTTGACAGCCCTCACAATTTTCTTTTTGATCTACCATCACACATGATTGAAAACACACAACTGATTGAAGACTTTAACCTTTTAGCAGTGGCCGATATTCATATTCGTTTATTTAAAAGAAAGAGTGATAATACATATAAGTACAAATTCCTGCTTACCAGACATGCAAAAAGAACTCTTAAAAATGAAATAAATGAAATAAATATAAAAATAAAGACTTTTCAAGGAAACAATATATTTTTATTATTATTATGCTGTAGTTCAAAAGATCATCTATAGATGGAGTGAACACAGACAAAACTGCATCTGAGTTTTAGCAAAGATTTCAAGGTATTGCTATTAAACTTCACTCATTTATTTGAAAGTTGACTTGAACTTCTAGATTGGAAATTGGCTGAAAGACCATAAACAAGAAGGCAATGAGAAGGACTGCATTTTTGTCACAGCTGTCACGTGAGTCATGGATTTTCATGTGCTTTCAAAGTATCCGTGACTTTTGATATTTAGGGATTTTGCATGTGGGCTGGTAAACGTGATGGTTAAAGAGCTGAACCAATTTCTCTGAAAACCTTGAGTTCTGCCAAGCTAAACCCTAGACTGCACGGGAGGCTAATAGAGAGCAGGAGCTCAGCAACAACACTGTGGTTACACAAAGGATCAGAGCAGTGAATTCTCACTGAGAGCTTTAATTCCTCCAGGGATAGAGAGATTTCTCTTTCCCCACAACATTTGCAGTTAGGTTGGATTTGCAAAGGCCAGCTCTGGCAAAACAATGACTCAAGCTAAATGGCTTCTCACAGCAAAACACAGCAAATTAATTACTTGGGGGAGGGAGGTGGGGAGAAAAAGAAAGAAGGAAATAAAAAGAAAAAAAGAGATGTGTTATTTATAACAAAAAAAGTGCTCTTTTTCACCTGCATCCCTGCATCTGTCACAACTCTCCCATGACACTTCCGTAAAATTGTAACAGCAGTGAGTCAGAATAAAGATCTGTCTGGCTCAGGACCCTGTCTCCAACTCTGGCCAAAAGCAGATGCCCAGGGAAAATTATAAGCAAAAGATACAGTGATACTTCCTTGGAACACTCTTCCAACTTCCAGCAATTTGCAGTTTAGGGACTTTCTGGTTTTGTATTTAATAGCCTCAGTAGATTTTTCTGCCATGAATTTGCCCACACACTTTTTGAAGCTGTGTAATTTTTTCTTGGAGTTACTGTCACTGAAGATTAATCAGAGAATTCAGTACTAAACAATGATACTAAATAAATATTAAGAAAGCACAGGCAAGTGCGCCAAAGGAATTGCCCTTGGTCCTGTGGTGAACATTCTTTATTAAAAAAACAAAAAAGATGGGGAGAAAAAAACATATCTATTGCTCCATCAATTGCCTGGTCACATAACCAGGATGAAAAAGTGGTCAAGTGTCTCAGGATACACTCAAGCTAATTATACACCAGAACTTCTATATATACAAAATATACGAACGAGAAATAAAGATAGGAAAATAGTGTTTACAGTAAGAAAGGCTGTTAATAACTATGACAGCATGGAGAAGCATTTCAGACAGACAGATGATGGTTTCCTGAAAAAGCAATGATCAGGCTATTCATCCTTTTCCAACTGCACTTGTTCAAACAGAAGATGAGTTTTGCAAAGGGTCACTGAGTTTTCTTCAGCCAGGGTACCCAAGGCTAAATCGATCCAGCCAAAAGTCCTGCTGTTCCTGCTTTAGCTTCTGTGCCCTAAACAGAATAGCAGGGGCTGGAGAATTTTGAAAACTCCCACTTTGAAAAGTCTTACCACAATAGTTCATGAATTTGTCACCAGACTGGTTAAAGAGGCCTTGTATCTTCCTTGTCAAGCTCTCCCTTTCTGTCAGAAGTGCAACCCTGTGCACATGCATCAGTACATGAACGTGTGTGTTTGCTCTGACAAGTTCCTTGTGGTAGAGATTATGTTCTCCACTAGCAAAGAGATCAATCCTGGTGTCAAACCAGTTAGAAACAAAATAAAATTGCTCTTTTTATTTTTCTTTTAAGTTGACATTGCCTTTTCACAAGTAATAAGAAGCAGCAATCAAAAACACCCAAACCAACAAGCTGCAGGAAAGACTCGTACCAAGACTGCAGGGAAATCTCTTGCATAAGCCTTTAAATCAGGCTGGTTAAACTGAGCAAATTAAAATTCTGCCTTGTAACTCAGTTCTTGAAAATGTCAGGGCAATTCCGTGTCCTTGATTTGCATGTTCAGTCACAGATAGGAATGTTCAGCCATAGAAAGGAATATTTGTAAGGGGAAATATTGCAGTGACACAGCAATATAAGGCACTTTAAGGGCATTGGGTGTCATGAAAAAGCCAACCTAACACAAGTTCCTTATTCCCTTTATCTACAGTCACAGAGGACACAATAAAACACAGAAATAATTATGTGCATTGAGCCAGACCATGGGGAAGAGAAAACTTGAAGTTATTCAATTCAATATTCAAAGTCCTCTACAAACAGGGCCTTTCAGCCACAGGTGGTGCTCCCAGCTCTGACTTACCTGTCCAAACTGCACTTTTGCTACGGGGCTTTGGAAAGTCCTACTGCCTTGCAAATGATGTTTCCTTGGGCTCCAGAGCTCCATGAGCCCGAGGCTGCAGCTGTGGTCCAGTTGGAAACCCATCATGGAGTGGTTTTCCCCAGCTTTGCCTGCCTCTGCCAGCCAAAAATCATTAGTCAATGGAAAGAAAGGCTGGGATGGGGTTTTTAATGCTGCTTCCTGAATGTAATATTTATCTTTTGATATCAACATTAGTTTTCTGTTCCGTATACAAATAGGTAAGACATACACAATCTTTAGTGCCGATGTGATAAATAAAAAACCTGCTCATTAACTTTCTGCTTTTAAAGCTATTTCCCATAAATGTTTTCTGGGTTTGTATGGTTGTGTGGAGTTTTATTAAAAGCACACATTTTCTATCTTATTTGCTACCGATTATCTTGAGGTTAATTTTTAGTTCTAATTTCCTTGATCACATCCCTTGGAGAGGAAACGGAGGAGTTTTCCATTATTCCTGCATCAGCCCAAGAACACTGTGGCCCATGGGAATTCCGCAGTGCCATCTACTGCGAGGTACCAGAACAACTGAGAGTGCAGCAGGGCTTTTCCACCGGATCTTACCTTCCTCACTAGTTCCAAGGCCTCTTTTGCCTCTGCGCAGATCCCAGCACAGTCTGTTCCCATGCCAGTTTCTCTGGCTCTCTTTTGTGCTGTGCTTGTGGTAACAGCACTGCGCTCCTTATTTCCAACCCTAATTTTACCATCCGTGTTATTATTTTTTTTTTGTGGGTGTGGTAAAGCCATGCTGGTTTCTGAGGCATGACTCTCTCCCCTTGCCAGATCTCTGGCATCATCTTTCCTTCAAGAAGACCTCGAGAAAATTCCCTTGGGAGCCTGCCCATGCTGAGAGATCGTTGGCCATAGGGCGAGGGGAGACTCTCAAACCAAGCAAAGCACTGACATCCTTCCGGAGGGAGCTGAATGTGCTGCCTCTGCAGCTTCTGCTGGCCTTGGAAGCAGGAGATGGGGAGAGAAGAATCCACCACTGCTCAGTCTGAGAGCAAAAGAGCAGTGCCTGCGTTAACTGACCATTTGAGCACAGGGATCAAAACAACAAAGCTTCACGGGAGGGATGCTTTGTCCTTTGACACCCTGAGTTGTTGCATTGTGGTAACATTTGGAAGCCTAGTGCTTGAGTAGCAGGTAAGGGGGCTGTGGGGTTAACACTCTGTGGTTTTCAGCCCTGATTTTTAGGCTTTCTTTCTGTTTTAGTGGCACTTCAGGGCACAGTGAGACACAGTGAGAAATGTTCATCAGTCGCACCATCACCAGCTGACAATGTAAACCAATGTTTTGAACAAATGCTTCTTCAGTGCCTCAACAGATTACTAGCTTTAATATCTTCTAGAATTAAAACAACCTTAAAAAAATGAATATTTGACATAATGAGACTCAACCAAGGCAATTGCTCTATCCTGCATATTCCTGATGGGTAAGCAGAAGGGAACGTCATCTCTGGCCACGGAGTGTGTAGCCAAAGAGGCACAACCTAGTGCTTGCCTAGAATCTGACTAAACTGAATTAAACTGAACACTTTTCACTGCAGCTGCCAGCAACTGGAGTCTACAAATCCCCACAGAATAACAAAAAGGAAAAGCAATGGAATGGAATGGGGAAAATATTAGGCTGCAAATCACAATATTCCTCCAAGCCAAAGTAAGGCATGTTTATTCCCCAGACCGGTTCTCACCTCAGATTTGATTGATTACTGTCGTGTTCTGACCAGATTTGAGAGATAATAATGAATTATGAATATGCAAACACAGAAAAGAGAATGAAGTATGGTTGTCTGTCTACATGGTTCTTTAAATGATAGGTTTTTTTGTACACTGGTCATTTACAAACGTTTGAACATTAGTGCATGTTCGACAACTCCAGGCGGGAAGATTCCCTTCATTACTAAAAATAGATCTGCAGCCTGTTAAGCACTAGCACAGTCATTAAGGAGTTATGTGTATTCTCTGATCAGAAAATAGTTCTACCTTGCCATGCCAAAACGACATCGATATTTCTAAAATTAGCCAGGGGAGGTCAGTAATCTTTTAATAGCACTGTTAAAAATTGGCAACCTAATTAAGATATGAATTACAGAAGGCTTGTCAAGTCAGAACTACTTGCTCAAGGACCAGACAGATATATAAGGAGAGGTTCCTCACCAAGTCTCAATTCCTTTCCGTGTAAGTAATGCCCAGGAATCCTGAGTAAGGGCTGATCCCAGATACGTAAGTGTCTTGGGAGCTGGTTAGCTGGTTAATAGGTGATCTAAGGAAAGGGTAATTGTCAGTGTGGTTTTATTTTATTTTGCTGTGTCTGTTTTGTTAATCTTGGAGGAAGAAGAAATTCAGTCATTACTCTCACTCGGTTTGGTGATTGATCTTTTTTTTGTTCCATGGAAAGGGCAGCTGGCAAACCAGTGAGGAATTTCAGCAGGATGAGAGTATTCCTCAGTGGGGAACTGGACCATGGCTGTAATGACCAATGTTTCCAAGGAATACTCGAGGTCACCCAGCTGGTTCCTTGCTGGGCAGCGGGGAGGCCGGTCTGGAGGCCAGTGTTGCCTTCAGGAGTTGCTGTGGAAGTGGGGAATCACCAGCTTGTCCTCACAGCAGGACAGTGGTTTCAGCACCTGAGCCTTGATGGTCACTCAGCTTCCAGCACACACAGAGGAAACTGGACAGTGTGACCCTCTTTACCACAGCCCTAAAATGGGCTTTAAGGCATTTTTTAAAACATTAAATTACAGCTTCCCACCCCTAAACAAAGGATCCCCTTGGAGGTTTGCCCCTGCAATTCACTCTAAATAACCAGAAAGGCCACACAAGCTACATCCTCTGCAGAGCAGTGCAACTTTTCCTTGGGTTGGGGGCTATTTTCCCATGTAGAAACGACCCCTTGGGCATTCTAGCATATTCTCAGTTCATATTTACCTGATCTATTAGAGGCAAAAGCAGTTCTGACAAGAGCAGTAATTGCAAGAATGTAATGTTCATTTCTACAGAAGGCACGGTGTCTGCATGCCTGGGAAGGGCCCAAGATGCTTACAGCATTTCTATTTTCCATGCTGTGGTGAATTTGGAACCTCTACACAGCTTAAGACAGAATAAATTTCACTCCAGCACAAATCTCTTGATCATTTCTCCTTCAAATGTGGGAAAACAACACTGAGAATGTGGAAAGTGTAGAGCACATCATAAATCCATGGACACAGGAACTCAGAAAGCTGCATAAGGCACATAAGGTCTGCTATAAAGGAAGCACTGTGCTTTCATATTATTTTCTGTTTAAAATCTACATGTGTGGTTTGGGACAAAGGTCTTTTAGTGTGGAAGAAAGAAGGTTCAGTGTTTTTCTTCTTTTATTTTTTTCTCTGAAGAGAAGTATGTCTCTGGAGAGACAGTGGAGAGATGTGCTCCAATCTCCAGCACACACTGCTGTAGGAAAGATGAAATTTTTGAAACCACAGAAAGAATTCTGGGGAGAACTCAGCACCCAGGGTACAGTTCATGTGTGAACAACCAACAGGTGTTTAAGCAAAGACGCAGGTTTGCATGCTGGCTCTCATTTGCGGAGTTTCACTACAGATTTCTGATGCTGGGATTGGGATGTCTTGAGGAAGTCTTCCTCTGCCTCCTGATCCTGTCAGAAAGCATACCTGCTCTTTCTCTTCCCAGGAAGGCAGAGTGTAGCTGCTTCTCCTGGCACAGAAACATGACACCTGCATTTTCCTACTGCTGCTTGAAGAAGCAGATCCCTGAAACCAAAGAGGAGTTTCTGTGTTGCCAAATTTCTTGGGGCATCTGACTCTGTGTTTCACAGAGCCTGGGAAATCTGCAGGTTCCTATATTCATATTTTCCACATGCCCGCCCTTTTCCTTGTCCCAGATGAAATACAGAATTAAACTCCCCAAAGGACTTTAGGTACAAATAATCTAGACAATCTAAAAACAAATTGCAGATTAGTCATCTATTTAATGAAAGAAGTCAAATCACCAGCATCAGCTGTCACAATAAATGCCATCAACTCTATTTTTGCCCACATCTGGTCTAGATTGGGGAGAGACACAGAAGCTGAATTTTGTGATTCATGTTCACAGTGGGAGCACAGCTCAGGTGGGGCTCATCTCCCCTCACTTTCAATCTTCACACAGTAGATTTCGTTCTAGAGCTGAATAAGCCACTCTGGGTTCCCTCGATAAAGAGTTTTCACACGTGAGGAAGCTCAAGTTTTGCCCTCGTTCCCACCAATCAAACCTCAGAGATTGGCTGTGATCCCAACACAACCATGGATTGACCACCAATGGAAAAAAGCTGTCATGCAGTGGGACAAGGTTATGCTAACAGGTATCTAGAACCTTTCCTGAAAACATCCATCAGGATATATTCTCACCTGCCCTGTGGAGCTGCCAAAGGAGTATCAGGAGGGCAGTCACAAACAGAAAGGGGTGACTGAACTGGGACAGCTGAGACCACCCAGAGCTCCACCAGGACAAAACCGCCTCAGGCTGGTTTAGGAGCAATCTGGCCTGGCTTCTTTGAAAGAAATCATAAGCTTTGTATTACCTGTAGCATCCTAAAACTTCTTTTTTCCTAATTCAGCCTACTTTTCATTGAATTACATTTCCCTCCTTTTCTTATATAAATGAACTTTTTGCTCATTAAAACAAGGATTTTAAAAAGTACAAGGCAAACAAGAAAGATTTCTAATCTAAATAAATCTTTACAGTTTACAGTACACATACTAGTTTGTAAATATTTGTTAAACTCTGTGCTGGAAAGGAAAAGTAAGATAATATTTCCCTCAAGAAAGGCTTGCTTAGGTGCAGTGAGTTTCAAAAGTTATTGTTGCTTTAAGAAAGAATGATTTTGCTTGTGGCACAAGCAGATAGAAATGCCAGAACGCAACTAGAACTACAACTATGTGAATGATTAATCAAATTCAGGGCCATCATGAAGACTATTTCAGTGTTCTTCCTGCAAATACCCCACAGCACTGCCAATTGCAGAGCAGTGAGGTAGCTTGTATGGAACTGCTGCTGCTGCTGTGGGAGAACAATTGCTCCTCTCTGCTCTATAAATGTGGGTTTTTGCAAACTGGGGGACTGTAGAAAAGCCAGGTTCTCTGAGGTTTGTCTGTGCTGTCTTTCTGCCTGATCATTTCTGATTCAGTCACAGACGCCCAGCAGCACCGCCCGTTGTAAGAAGCAAAGTCCTCAGCAGGGTCCACAGACAGAGGATCAGTGAGAAGGGATCAAATAAATAAATGTTTGATACCTGTGGCAGTCATTGTCCTGCCCAATTACAGGAACCCAGTTCCCCTGAGCACCTTCTACAGGTGCTGCTGGAGCAATTACGCCTCCTTTGTGCCAGCCCCGGGAGAATCCTGTCACTCCTGTCCGTGACAGGAATCCAGGGACACAGCCCAGCTTGGCTCACTTCCTACAGCTGGACCCTCCTAAATAATTCCATTTGACTTCTCAGCAAAGAGGGGAATAAAAGCTGTTGCACAGCTGCGAGGTGCCAGTTTTCTGTTGGTCTACAAGGATCTGACAGTTCAGATCCTTGCTGTTTCATCCTGGTGCTGTTTTGTTCCTGTTTCAGTGGGTTTGTGGCAGAGAGTGGATCCAGGAAGCCAAGATCTTACTCCAAATTTCTACACATCTCTGGATTCTGAGAGGAAAAAAAACCAAAACAACACAGCGGTGGTGCAAATACTAGGATTAATTTATTAATTAATCTGCGCTGATATTGGATTGGAAAGCACTGGTAGAAACCTTATGAATCACCACTTAGTTGACGATGTTACTCAACTAGAGGTAAAAAGCTCCAGCCACAAAGCAGGAAGAAAGCAGAAGGTGTAGTTGGGCTATCAACCTCTATAATCTCTGTGCTTACACACAGGCACTCACCTGCACAAGCACAGCACCTTCTGTGACAGGGTATCCTTAATCCTGCTGCTTAATTCCAGCACAGGAATCCGTGTCTCCCAATGCCGTGGTCTCCCACCCTGCAGGATATTCTAGATGCTAATGCAAGCTTTGGTTGCATTGTGTGTAAAGAAGGAAACAAACAGATGCTCTATTTAAAATCCTGCCTCAAAAACCCAGGCAGCTTCCAGCCGGCACCACAAACCTGTGCTAGCACTGCAAACTGCAGGAGACGGGGTGGTATTGAAAAATTTTGTTCTGCCATACCATGTAATAAACAGCTCTTTAAAAAACCTCTTCTGGTTACTGGCAGTGTAGGTAGGAGAGCTAACCTCCCACCTACTGGAACTCTCTCAAATCCATGGAAAGAATATCAGTGATTTTACTTTGGAGCTGGCTTTAAAAGTGTGCATATCTTACATAAAATCAAGAAGTTGCCTTTCTGCGAAACAAGAGTACGTATCTTGTCATACTTTTCCAAATAGAGATGGCTCGTTTGTCATTGAAATCATGCCCATCAAATATCTGAATTTATTTGTTCCTGTAATGAACTTTTTAATTCCTAGAATCCACAGTTAACCCCTAATGGGAAATTTGCTGTATTTCCTACAAATTCTTAAAAGTAAATATATATTTTCCTAAAACTGTTACCACGTTATCATAGTCAACTGGCCTCCGCGGTTTTCCAAGAAATCTTTGGGATCCTGCGTGGAAAAGTGTGTCTTACATATGGAAACATGTACTGGGCTTGGAAACTTCCATGGCTTGGAAAATTTGCGGCACTGAAGGATTTATTCTATCATCCATAGAAATATTAGACCCTTCTGAGAATCCTTCATGGATGTAGGCTCTTTGGGTCTATAAAGAGAGGGAATTTTCAGCTCAAACAAGTGCCCAGCATTCAAACCTCCACCCTGAAAGGACAGAGTGAGGTTTAATAGGCATTTCAGTGCCAGGACATGTCACTCAAATTATTATTGGCTCTAGCTGCACTCTCACAAGCTGTTACATTCTTTACCTGCAGCGGAGTGGCGCTTGAAAAGGTGCAAAATTCTTCTTTGCTTTTGAAAACACCAATGAAAGTTAAAAAACAAAACAAAACAAACCCACACACCAAAACCAAACCAACAACCCAAACCCCCCAGTCCAATTCACACAGCTGAAAACCTCTGATCCTCGTATAAGAAGGGCAGACGCATAAACTTCAGTAGGAAGGGTCCTTTGGGAGACAGAAGTAAGTCCACAAAGCCCAGACATTTATTAATTGATGTGAAATCCATGAAACCAGCTGATTCCTGACATATATGGCCATGAATTCTGGCCTCGTTTCTCCTGTTACCTCACACGGATGTTTGTGCCTGCACGGACAGCGTTACGTAACATTGCACAAATCACAACAGTGATCTCGGGTTTGCTCTCAGCCCAGATCCAATTCGTAGAATCAGAACTGTGTCTTGAAAATAAAATCGGTCTCACTGAAGTGTTATATGGTTCATAAATTCCCAGGATGGGAATTTTCCTTAGAGAAAATGAATCACATTTTACAGAAGGGCAAGGGGGAAAGAAAGAGAGGGAAGGGGAAAACAGAATTATTATTTTTAGATCACAATGTTTTAAAATGTGATCTGCTCTTTAGTCTAAGATTTCCCAGCTGCCCTGTCTCCTTTTATTTTTTTTTTCATTCCTTTTTCTTTTTGTGAGGAAAGGATTGAGACAGGATAGAAAATCATGTATACACAAAACAGCTTTGTCTATAAACTCTAAAAGTGTGTTTGGCCTTGCAGAAAAGAAGTCCTATATGAATTTGGGGAGTGGAGGCCAGGGGATGTTTTGTGGGGAATCACACTGCTCTGTAATTAGAGATCTTGTATATGTATAAACAAACTCTGCTGTAAGATCAGCAGAGAAAAGACTTGCTCACTTGTCTGATGGCCAAGGAAAATTAAACCAGAGCAGGCTATAAATAGAATGAAGAAAACGGAGGGGGAAAAAAAAGCGCTAATGGCTGAGAGAAAAGGCTCCTCCTGGCAAAAGGGTTAAAGCTCTGCTTACAAACTTTGTCAGACCTGGTATAAGCCTCTTTTTCTTTGGACTTCATAAGAGATACCATGACACAGACCTTTCCTGTGGAACTTTTTGACCATCCCTTAGGTGTGCTGCAGATAAGTGTCAATAAATTTCATTTCAAGGCAAGGGTCAAAGTGCATTTCAGATAAAATGAAACTACAATGGCAAGAAATTCCAGACTAAAACCTCCAGCCATTCCTTGCCTGTGTCCTTTTTCCAGGTCAGAAAAGTACAGCCTGTTACAGTTCCCAACCTTCCCCAGCTCTGGACCCATCCTGCCGTGCCGATCCACGCTTGCTGTGGTGGTCTCTGAGGGGTGATCTGCCACCTGAGAACTTCCAGACACAACTACATCATCTGCTCCCAGCCTCCCGCCTCCCAACGTGGAGCCGGCGCTGGAGCCAGCGGCAGGAAGCACCTGTAAGTGTTTTACATCCACCAGGGACAACACCTCCCAGCTTGCAGGCTTCTCATCTGGCCAGTGCAGCCAGGGACCTACCCCCTCCTCCTCAGCTAGCCAGAGCCCCGGGCCAGAGCGCTCAGAAGCGGCCACAGCTCATGGGATGAAGGCATTTCCTCTCTGCCATAAAATGCATCATTTACTATCACAACGTTTCTCTCCATGGGGAACAGCTGGTGATAGATATTTGCTCCTCTCACCCTTCCTCCTCTTCTCCCTCCGTTTTTCCACCACCCCTGCACATGTCAAGCCCCAGGAGGTTTCACGGGAAGGAAGAAGGAGGTTGTACATTGTCTGAGAAGGGTTTATAAGCTGCCCTTCTGGCACAGAACTAGAATCAGGACATTGTTCAGCTACATGTCTGAACTAGAGGAATGGGCACAACTGGATGCCATTGGGTGGCTCACAGAGAGTAAATTAGTCCTCAGAGCATTAACCAGCACATTGCCCCAGCTGCAGCTCTCTCTGCCTTCCTCTCTTCCTTTGACTGCCAGGTAATATCCTCACAGCTACAGCACAATGCCAAACGCACCTTGGATCATCCCATGTTTACTGCATAACACAGCCATCCTTGGAGACAGGGCTGGAGACAGCTGGAGACAGGGCTACCCACACTGCCTGGGGTCCATCCAGGAACTCAAGGCAGCTGGTCAAGACAGGAGACACAGTCAAAGACAAGGCTACCGACATTGCAGCTCACACCAGAGACAGGATCCCAAACAGGGCTAGAGCATAGGCTCCAGTCAGGAGCTCAGGACAGCAAGAGACAAGCAACACCTCTCAGGCACCCTGGGAGCCCACGGCTGAGCTCAATGGAGCTCATGGACAGACTGATGGGCAGGGGCTCTGTGGATGGAAGCCCTTGCCCTCCTTAGGAGTAAAGCTGTGAATGGGGTACAGGAGTAAAAGGAGCATTTAGATTGGGTTCCTCACCCCTTTATCCCCGTTTTCCACATCAGCATATCTAACACCTTGACCAGCTCCTTGAAGCCAGCTGGAGGAAAAGCATTACTCTCTTTTGTTTGGGTTCAGCCAGACTGCTTAGCAGCACTGTGATTACACTAATCATTCAAAGCAGCATAGAATGTTCTCCCCTTTTTTAATCTCTGCGAGATAAAACCATCAGATGCTCCTGCAAGCCTATCTGAAGGCACTGTATGTCTGCCTGAAGAGAGCCACCCTTTACGCTGTTTTCAAGTGTTAACACCCTTACCAACAGTACTGTCTCTGCTCTCCTGCAGCCTAAACACAGTTTTGCAGTCTAAATCCAAAGTTTCACTTTGATACAACCAGGCCCTTAAAGTTTTAATCTTAATCTACAAGTCTGAGAACAAAAACCCGCATCTAAGTGGTGCCATTTCGAGTCAGAACCACCCTTGCCGTAAAGTGTTCCATTTTATAAACTCCAGTCCTTGAGGGCAAACAGCTAATTGTTTAATGGTGGTGTGCAAAAATTCTAGAGGTGAAAAATCCCCAAAACACCTGCTGCTGTAGTTAATGCCTGTGCATTTACTTCTAGCCATAACATGCACAGGTATAATCTGTCTGTGAAGAGACAGTATGGAAAGTTTTTAAAAGGCAGGAATGTTCGAGCCATTTTCTTCTAGCTTCTCTTTACCAAAAAGACAGAGAGAGAATGTGCAGACAAGTGGGATCTCATAATAAATGGCGAGAGGGTTTAATTCCTTTTAAGATATTCATGTGTCAGAAGACATATATACATAATGGAGGGCTTCTATTTGGTATGGAAAAGTGGCTGTGTAGTAATTGGATGATAAATCACATCCCAGACAACTTTCTGAGAACATGATTTAATATAAGGCAGCCCACTGGCTGTGCTGCTTTCCTCCCACACGGGCTGTGGAATCCCCCAGAAGCAGGGGGATCGGACCCAGTGCTCCACTGCAGGTTTTATTGACCATCCGGTTCGCTGTCCTCCCCGCAGGCACCAACTTACTCAGGTGCCCCACACCCTGGGAAAGCATCCCACAAATGGCCCCGAGCAACAGGCGAGAGCAGAGACGAGTTCTTTCACAAGCTGAGATGGCAGTTTATGCCCAGAAGCAAAAGAACTGATAAACCTCATAATACTTTAACCTCACAAGTTAACTACAGGTATTATTCCTATTCAAGTGCTTAATCCTGCCCTGGCTCTCAAACTGTTTGTCTCCATGTCCCACAGCAAAAAATTCCACAGGCTGATTAGATGCCACTTTAAGGTTTACTGCCTTTCAAGTGCTTTAAACACACATCCTTCATTTTACTCTGTTGATCCAGCATGAAGAGATAAATGGAAGTGTCCAGTTAATTACTCCCCAGTCAGCTCTCATCCTGGTGGGGTAAGAGCTGGCCAGGTAACCAACAGCTCCTAATGGCAAGGATGTTCTTAAACTAAGGAGTAAGGGTTGGGGCTGCAGCCATCCTGGGTGGATGTTAGAAATGACAAGGAATGTGTGGCCAGCTTTTCTGAAGTGGCCTGCCTTTGTTCCCACAGAAATTTTATTACATAGTTTAGTGGGAGTGCAGTGATCTCTTGGAAGAATCCTCATTTAAATGAACACCAGAAATCCAGAAGTTTATTCCGTCTATCAAAATTAAGTTAGGCTCAGCAGTGTATTTTTCTCTCAGAGGCAAGGTTGGCATGTTCACCTCACATGTGTCTGCAGAAAATCACAAACACCCATAACTTGCCTTTTGACCATATATTTAATGTCAAAAATACCTGTTCCATAAAACCAGAGTTCTTAGTGGGGACACCTTAATTTAGCATAACCTTGATTCTCAAAATTGCTTCTAAATTTTGAATGAAATTTTTCTGTGAAGTCTAGTTCCAGTGATTTGACACTCATCTGGAATATAGGTGAAACACTTGTTTCACTGAAAAAATATTTATTTAGATTAATGGGACTGCTCTGTAATGACAGAAAGACTAAGCTACAGATCTGCCTATAGACTCATAGCCAGCCTTCATCAAAATAAACTGTAGATAATACTCAGTAGAGCAGCACAAAGAAATCCAGTGGAATGTTAGGCCTAGCCTAATACATATATTTAAAAAGGCAGGAATATTCAGTACCTGGGGGCGGGCATGAAACAGATAAAAATTACTGTGTTTTAAATCTTGGTAGAACTTTCTTCTTCGTGCAAAAGTAATTAACACGGAAATCCTCTTACCACATATCAGAGATTAAACTGCCAGGGAAGGAAGAAACCCAGGGACCACAATGATATGAGACAGGAGAGGCTGACCAATAACCTCAGCGTGGATGATAGCCTACTGATTGGGGCTGTCAGCTGGGATTTAAAAACTGGATTTAAACCTCTGCTAAGTCATTCTCTGCCAACCCACACAAGTGCCCTAAGCAGACAGCTCTTATCTGTCCCAAGGTGTCTTTGCACATGTGTGTGAAGATATTTTACAAGGCCTTTTAGTTTTCCTTGGCCTCGCCATGACACAAGAACCTTTCTTGAACCTCAAACTCTTCTGTGAGATGAAGCACTCATCTTTCTGCTGTTGAAAGCTGTGCACTTTTAAAGCTCAGCCTCCTGAAAATTCTGACACAAGGAACTGGCTGTGTTAGATCTGCAGAGGATTCTGCTATGCAAACGGGCACTGAAGTACTCAAATCATCAAAGCAATGCTAGCTATTCAACAATGAGCTGCCATTTGTTGCCAGAGAAACACTGTGTTGAATGAAATGCATTTAGGAAAACATTATTACAAAGGGAAAATATGAGTAATCAACCTAAAGCAATGAGCCATGGAAGCTTGTTTTATGAAATGTCTTCCGGACTGTCTCAAAACATCAGACATGCTGACAGAGATACCAGAGAGGTTTTCTGTAATTTCTTAGAGAGGTGGTTTCAGTCCTAGATTCATCATCCCAAAACTATACCAGCTTGGTCTACCTGTCAAGTTGAGTTTTTGAGTGGAGGAGACTGGAAGTCTGAATGTCCTGAGAGAATCTGAAAGAACTTCCTTCCAACCAACATGCTCATGGTTATGCCTTTTTTTGGTAGTTTTTGTGTGTGTATGTCTATATAGGAATGTTCTCTAGTTCTTCCATATTTCTTCCTCCCCCTTCCCTAAATATAGGGAATCAAATCATGCTCCCTGCACCAGGCAAAGAAACTCATATGAGCAGAGAAGGAAAATTACATTCCAGGGACTTAGTCTGAGCTCTCCAGAATCATCTCCCATCTTGAAGCCTCTTGTTTTATTAAATCCATAGACTTGAAATATGATATTGCCTGACTTATCATGAACCAGAAATTTAGTTTGCACATAAGCAGCTTTCTTCACAGCATGCCATATTCTGCATGCAGTATTGCAGAGTTATTTGCCACATCCCTGGAAGTGTCCAAGGCCAGGTTTGACAGGGCTGGGAGTAACCTGGTCTAGTGGAAGGTGTCCCTGTCCATGGCAGAGGGGTGGAACTAAATGGTCTTTAAGGTCCTTCCCAACCCAAACCATTCTGTGATACTACAACTCAATATATTCTATATATTCTATCTTTTCTATGTGTTCTGTAGGCTAGCACAAGTGTAAGACTTTCTCCAGCAGGAGCAAGAAGGCAACACAAAAGGAACTGCGCCTTATTAAATTATGGTTTGGTTTTTTTTTTTTCTTCCCTCAGGTGCTCCTGGAGTTACACAATTTTGGCTTTGCTTAAATTGAGAAAATTTACTGGGAATCACATAGACACACACTGTGGGGCTCATTAGCCTGCTGGGTGATTTTAATAACCCACAAATATTTCATGAGGAAAAAAATTGCCTCCTTACAAATGAAATTATGGAGATATATAAGCAAGTCTGGTCATATCAGCGTTGTGTATAGATCAGCCCACATTGTGACTTTGGTCACTGCATGGAATAAATAAGTGTATTGGTGTATTCTGTGCAGATAAGCAACATCTGCAATAGCAACACCAAGAGGTCAAGAGACATGGAACCTTGAACCCACTGCATTTGTCATTTTGTTTTCAAGGGTACAGGATGAGTTGGAAGTTTAACAAAGTACATTTTCAAGTAAAACATGGGAGCAAAGAGAAATCATAAGTGTGTATCAACTCTCATCTGGGCCTGGAGATTTCTTGATTAGCCAGTCAACAGACAGGGAAGGTGGAACAAAACAAACTCTTAATTCTCTTACTCTTTGTATCTTAATTAGCTGTGAAAACACAGACTTGAAAACACTCAACCAATAACAAAAATACTGACTCAAACCAAACCTTTTTCTTTCCTTTCCATTTTATTTTTTTTCCCATCATGTTTCAAGACTTCTTAGCTAATTTAGGTGTCAACCTACCTTGTAGAAATGCTGTCAGCTTGATGACATTGTTTCCATTAGGGTGTGCACTTTTCCATTTTGATGTCTCTCCTTAATAAGAAGTTCCATCAGAATTAAAACACTTAAGGGTAGGATTATGTCTAATATATCCACTACTTTTGCTCAAGGAAAATAAACTGCTCTTGTCACTTGATAGGTACTTCATCTGTTACAACCGGACTTCTGTTTTTCACTGTAACTCTGCCTTTTTCTGACTGATGCATATTCTCCTATGACACCTTCCTGGAGAATTTTTCCTCTGGCCATATGTATTGGTCATCAGCAAAAAAAAACCACCATCCCAGGCATGCAGCTGGTTCTAACACATTGCAGGCACATCTGAGCCCCTTCCCAGCCATGGTGTCTGCTCTGTAGGGCCATTGCACTTCAAGGAGCTGCTGTCCCTCCTTGGGATGCTAATCCAGAGAGCTCTGAGGACACGTGAGCAGCCTGTCAAAGCAGAGTGAAACAGAAAGATCCACTATTCAGGTTTTTCTCTGCTTTTATCTCTCCAAAATCCTTCCTTACTTACCTAATGACATGGGAAGTTTGCTGCTATCCCAACATCCCACTGAAAGCACTCAACTTCTTGTTCCCTTACTTAGTGGAGCCCAACCCAAAATTCAGTTATGCCAGATGAAGTATTGCCTCCCAAGTGTCTCTGAGTGGATTTAGGCAGTGGGGGGGGAGAGGGATTAGTTCAATATTCTCATCACACTCATGCATATTTAGTGCTGCATAGTCAGACTCAGGCATCCAAGAACTGTGAGTAAGCACTCTGCTGCCACACAAAATATTGAGATTTAGTTCCTTTGAAAGCAGAAAACAATAACAGCGGGTTTTGTCCATGTTCAGTTTTTAACTCCCACTCGGTTACTTGTGACATTTAGTTTTGCCAACTCCTAGAAATGTGTATGAAGTGACCTTTGGCCTCAATATCCCCACATGAATTAATTATGCACTCCTTCAGCCCTATGACAATCCTTCAGTGTCCAAAGGAATCTGCCCTTTGTATCCAATACACATTTGCTTCTTCTGCGTCTACAACAGACCTTCACCTTCTGACCAAACCAGGGAATGGTTGTTTCTCTACATCTTACTCAATGCCAAGGCAGAAGTAATTACTTGAGAGGTATTTTGTCCCATTTATTTCCTGGAATGTAAATGAAAGGAGCACGGTGAGGAGGGAAGAGAGAACCAGAGTGTAAACTGACTTTTTTTTTGTATAGTGATGGATCCAGCTCAGAAGTCCTAAAATAGCGGGTAGTTTCTGTTCCACTCCCATCCCAGGAAAATAACATCGGATGCTGTGTCTCCTTTAGGTTCTCGGGTAGCCTGAGCAAAAGGAGTAGAGGGAGGGATGGCTTAGGCTCCTGCAGGCACCTCACGGAGTGCTCTGCCCCACAAGGAGAGCAGTCCCTGTAGAAAAGCCAGCTTGGCGCGGACACGGATGGCCAGCAGCAGGGTCAAAGGCACATGGTGGTTAAGGTGAGAGGCTCACAGCTGGCACTGCTGCTGGAATGAGCTCAGAGACCAGGGTGGCTCCACATGGAAGCAGTTGCTGATGCTATTAATGCTATTAATAAATCCTGGGCTTTCTGTCCCACCCTGCAGCTCCATCCTACTTCCCAAACATCCAACCAGTCTAAAAAGTAGGTTTGGGCTTCTTTGCACAACTCCAGTGATCAAGAGAGAGGAGCCAACCCTGCAGGGTGTTCCTGGCCTACAGAACTTTCCCGAATGGTCAAGGGAGGGCATCGTGACCCAAGGCTCTCCCAGCTTTGGCATGACAGGCACAGCTGAGGAAGAGGAAAATGCCTTGGGCTGAGGCAAATTAATTTAGTCTTGTGGCTGTTCCAGTTCATCCTCAGCCAAGCAGGGATCTGACCTAGCTGGGAATATCAGAAGGTGGCATAAAGCCAGCTGTGCCATCGCCTCCCAAGGGCTCCAAAGTCAGAATTCAGATTTTATTTGGCTGGGTTGCTGTGCTCCAGCATCACTAGGCCAGACATCTTTTTTAGATATTACATTTTACATGTATGTTTTAAATAAATAGCCTGTATTTTAGGAGCACTTAGCCATAAGTATATAAACTGCTCTGAGGTTTACCCCATTGGAATTAGAATGAACCTAATTCATAATTCAGACATCAGGCTAGAAACAGCTCAGCTTTGCTCCATGGACCTATAGCTTGATGTCTGAACTGCCCACGAGACGCCCTCTAATCCCAATTGCTGTAACCTAACCTCAGAGTGGTTTCTAAACTTACTAAATAAATATACTTTTCAAAGAGGAATGCACCATATTTATTAGGGTTTTTGCTCCGTTCAGGCAGACTATCATTTTAGAGCTGCTCCTATGAGAGCGGCTGTGGAGAGACACAACTATATTAAAAAAAAATTTCAGAGCCCAGTTCTTTTTTTTCTTTTTTCTTTTTTCTTTCCTTTTTTTTTTTTTTTTTTTAATGAAAAAGAAAAAATCCAGCCTACTCTGTTTAATTGACTACAGGAAGTATCTGATGGTACAAATTCTTAAGCATAAGCACTTACCCATGCAAAAACGTTCCTTGCGTAGGTAGTCACACTGAATTCACTATCCCTGCCAGCTTCAGAAGGTGACCAAAGAATGGGTTTAAGCTCTTGTTTCATTCCTCAATCAACATCTTTTTTGCATGTTCACACATGGTACTCGGGTAAATTAAAAAAAAAAAATCTTCCCAGTTAAAATGGAGTGATGGCATTTGGTTTTTCCTCAATGTGTGCGTTCAACCCTCACTCCCACTTTGTACCAAAAATCTTGCTCATTACCGAGAGTTATTTTAGAAGCACCAGTGTATGAAGACAAAAAAACTGAATTCTCAAAATAGCATTTTTGCAAGAGGAAGGAACACATTAATAGCATGAAAGTCTGGCTGTCTGATCAGATCATGGCATTCAGATTTTATCTTCATTGATAATTTTTCAACTTCACTCAACACTTCGGATACTGGAAAAGGGCTGTGCAGCAGGGACTTTTCTGAATGCCTTAATACCACAAACTGTATCTGGTCAGTCTGTCTGCTCTCCATGTGTGCCTGGATTCACAGCAAATAAATGCCAGAAATAGCATTCCTACAGGATTTCCAGTTCAAAAGCCACAAGAATGCTCTTTCTCATGGTATGGCACCGTGCAATAAAATGGTGTCATCTGGAAAATTACAGTCTTGGAAACAAATGTTTTTCCCTCTTGACTGATTTAAATCATCTAAAAATAGATGGGCTGTCACATAACTTTTATATTTGTCAGGGGAGCCCCTCATTTCATCTTGTGACAGTACAAGAAATGTATCCCATAGCAAGACAGACGGATCTTCCTAGGGAATCCCCCAGGAATATTTCTTTTCTCTAACTGTGCAAACTCCTCAGGAATAAAACCTGAAAGCAATTCATCAATGGTTGAGAACCCATTCAGGGTCACTCCAAGAAAGGATTTCAGGGAGTATTTATAAAGTACAAATTTAGGGGGATAAGGAAGGAAGTGTCACGGACGAAACTCCTCTTCAGTTCTTCTTTCTGCTTTCCTAAGTAAGAGTTCTTAAAACTGACTCCGTATAAAAACAGGTTGTCACATCTGGTGGCTGGGAGAAACATCATCTTAATCCATCTCCCTGATCCATGCAGCTGAGCCACTTGGGAATGGTGTTTGTTGACTTCAGAAAGCAGGAAAACCTTGCAGCTGAGAAGTCATAGGATAATTTAACATAAGGAACCAAGGCTTTCCAACTTGTCAAGGAAGAATCCTTTTGGTTTTTAACGAAGATAACAGCTCAACATGGATCATGTATTGGTTAAGGAAGGTCACCAAACTACCAAATCTACTGGTACGTTCTTCCCTCTCTATTATTCCTGGCTTCCCTCCTCAGACTTCCCATAAAAGCAGCTTCTCAACTATTTTGTCACCATGTGAAGCCAGTGTAAACACAGATGTTTGTGAAACTTGCTCTTCCTAAAATCAATTGGTCATTGATGAGCAACAGCTCCAATCTCCATGTACTTGCTGCCTTTTGCAAAAACTCAAAGAAAAAGCATGGTCCCCATTATGAGAGTGTTTTGTTCCCATTAGCTCAGACCGTTTATTAACAATCAGCACAAAAATCTTGAAGAATTAGCTACTTCATTACAAGTCCAGCTCTTTATTTCCACCTGAGAGGGTTCATGCTTTCGCTACTTAGAGTTCAAGGGTTCAGGCCACACTGATGGTCTGAAGCTGTGCAGACAGGAATTCTGGCAGTCTCTTGAATACTAAATTTACAATTCTATATATAATCTATATCACATCAAGGATCAGAGACTCCTTATAAGCAAAGTAAGCAATAAATTGTAGTGTCTGAAAGTGTCTTTGCAGTTTTTCAGTGACTCACTTCTGAGAAATGTTAATGATGGAGAAAAGAACAAATTTACAGGTAGGGAGTAGAATGTCAATTATCATGAGTGGCATGCTAAATTTCAGGTAATTAAGCGCACTGCAACAATTGAAGAGAGAAACACATCCACCTGGCAGGAGGNATGACGAGGTGGGGAGCGGGCACAGGTTGGACTTGATGACATTAGAGGTCTTTTCCAACCTTGATGATTCTGTGAATTAAAGGCTGAATTGTTTCTATTCTGGTGAGAATCTGGTTATTGCTTCTTTCTACCCTACTAAAGTGATATATGGAAGTTAAACTGCAATGCACCTTAGAAGCCTTTTTAGCCTTCCTTTCTCTGTTTGCTGTTTGCGTTGTTGGCACCTACCTTTCTGTACTCGTTAGCAATGCTATATATTACAAATTGCCCTATTAACTCTAGAAACAAAAGACATATTAAAAATTAATTTTTCTAAGTGGGAAAACCTGCCATTCCTCAGAGCAAAAGCCCTTTACTGAAAGTACTTCCTTGCTCAGCCGCAATAATTAACATCCCTTGGACTGAAACACCTCTGTTTGGCACACATAGAAGAGATTTGCATGCAAGCTTTCTTCCACATACTTTTGTTCAACAGCTGTACACAAGATCAGCCAGAACAGGCACATGACATGCTTTCACATGAAATACACATGTGAGCCATAAGCCTGCTAGAAATTCCCAGAACCACAACATTTCACTTGTCATATTACTTGGCCTCCTTCCTACACCAATGGAGTATCGGCTTCAGAGCCTCACAGGCATCTTACATCTTGGTTTCAGGCATTTGGTCACCCACATTCACAGCAACACTGCAACTGTGTTTTGACCATATATAATTATTTTTCTTCATCTTTCCTTACGGTTTTGAAAAGTTATCTGACACTTATGAACAGCAGACATGTCCTTCTCTTACAGGTGACAGCAAAACAATGGATGGTGACAGTTCCAATACAGGAAGAACTGTCCCAAAATCTGTATAGAAAGACAGGTCTGACAACTAGATTTTGAACAGTAATTAAGCACTTGAATGAGCAGGCACACAACGATTTTAAGTCACTAGATTTTTAATAATCTAAATGCTTTTAAAAATCTAGTCCTCTTTGAGAAATGGAAGATCTCACTAAATAAGCCAAAGGGCTTGGTTACCTTCTGTTTTCTGTTTGACTGAGTTCCTTCTCTGAAGCCCATCTGTAATTGTGCCTTGGGGCATGTCCATTCACCTGGGAAAGGGCAACCAAGAAAGGAGAAAAAGGGTGTTGCTAAAACCTTATGAAGGTCAAAGCACTTCCACCACAGCTCTCCACCCTCCCAAACCAAAACTCAAGAGTGTTTGTTGTGGAGAACAGCACTATTTGCAAAAGTGGAACCAACTTCTCAGCCTCTCAGAACAGCAAAGCTTTGGGGTAGAGGGGTAGGAATGATGGAAAAAGAAGAGGCAATGAGACATTCCCTGCCTGTTGACCTACAGCAGGGACCTTGAGCCCAGCTCCAGTTTACAGACATGAAACCACCCACAGAGGTTTGTTGCCAGGTCCCACCTCATTCTTGAACTCCTGCAAGGTCTCCTCCTTCCTTTCTCCCTTTCAGTCCCTGTGGCACAAGGACTCACTGTTCCCTCAAGGATTAATTAGTGCCAGGATTGGTAACAAACTGATGAGAGGACAAAGCTCCCAGCTGACTGACAACATTTGTATCTCCCAGAGGGCAAAAAGGAAGAAATTCTGAGAAGGAATTTTCACACCCAGGCGGAAATATCCGCAGTGGAGTAAAAATGTCGGGTGACTGGCATCAAAGTAGCTGTGTCCAGGTGGGCCTCAAAGGGGATGATTACCTTTGCATGGTAATCTCCTTCCATGGAGATCAAGACTTGGATTCAGTTTGGGTTTTTCTGGTCAAGGTACAGAAATATCTCAAATGCAGACATTACATAGTGCCAGTCACAGAGCGACGTTGTGCTAGCTGGAATTTGTGAGGATTTCTGGGAGAGCCACACACACAGCATTTCTCCCACTCGCAAACAGCTTTCTCCTAACAAATATTAACCTGAGGGCTTCCTGCAGGGAAGAAAAAGGAACAAGGTTAGTATCTGCATCCAGAAGGGACCTGCTGTTGTCCATGTAAGTGCCTGAGCTTGTAGCTTTATTTTTATTCCAGATCTACCATAATCAGCACAAGTCTTGCAGCGGTGAGTTGCCTCTTCATTTCCTAGCACAGGTTACCTTGACCATCATGACACACTGTGACAGCCCTGAGCGTGCTCAAGACGTTACTATTACTTGGAAGAAAATACATCCAAAAAGTATTTTAGTTGTGGGGGTTTTGCATGTGCTTCCCAAGCAAGGCTGCAGGCCGGGCTGTTGATTCTGTACAAACTCAGTGCTTGTATCAGTATTGCCACTTCAGAAAATGCTGAACCCTGCTCGTTTGAGAGCAGGGCCCAGTCTCCCTTATCATAAGAACCTACTGGGTTGATGTAAATTTGCCTTCATGCAGGCATTGTTGTTCAATAATTTAGTGCTTGCTCCCAAATTTAAGCTTAAACATACATTCAGCTCATGTCAACACACATCCTGCCAATGTGAAAAACCATGCACTCTACAAAAAAAGCAGAAGGAAAGAGCATTAAGCAGTAGGAAGAACACAGTACCAAAATAAGTGTTTTGCTCATTAGACTGTATTTTTGTCCATGTTACTGAAAAATGGAAATGGCAAAATGCAGCTTGTTACACTTTCAAGCTTTGTGCATAAGTAATCTCCTGCAGGAGAAGTTTGCTAGTGAAGAAATGGCTGAGAGTTTTAGGGCATTTTCAGAAATCCAGAATTATGTTTAACCAGTGTTGGAGTTGTCTGGCTAAAGAATCTGAATTTATTAGAAATGTCAATCAATAGCTTAAGGTTTTGTAAATTTTAACTAATAAATAACTTGCTGCGAACAGAGCAAAGTCCACTTCAATTTTCAGTGATAACAGCGTAGGATTTCATATCATTTAGTGAGAACATGAGCAGACCATGAGGACCACATTCAGGAGGTCATAGAATCAGAATTATTTATGTTAGAGAAGACTCCAAAGACCATCAAGTCCAGCCATTAACCTAACACCACTTTGTTCACCACTAAATCATGTCCGCAAGTGCCACATCTACGCGTCATTTAAATCCCTCCAGGGATGGTGACCCAACTGTTTCCTTGGGCAGCCTGTTCCAATGCTTGACAACCTTTTCTGTGAAGAAATTTTTCCTAATATCCAACCTAAACATTCCCTGGTGCAGCTTGAGGCCATTTCCTCTCATCCTGTCCCTTGTTCCCTGGGAGCAGAGCCGGACGCCCCCCCGGATGCACCCTCCTGTCAGGGAGTTTTGGAGAGCCAGAAGGTCCCCCCTGAGCCTCCTTTTCTCCAGGCTAAACAACCCCAACTCCCTCAGGCCATAAGACTTGTGCTCCTTGCCCAGCTCCGTTCCCTTCTCTGGACATGCTCTAGCACCTCAATGTCTTTCTGATAGAGAGGAGCTCAAAACAGAACACTTCAGTCCCTGTGCTTCCTCAGTGGAGAAAGCCAAGCATCTCTAAAGGCTCTTAGAGGGCTGAAGAACACTAATAATGGAGATTTGGGAAAACAGCTGATAGGAAAAACTGGGTGCTGGCACTGTGGGAATCAGGCTGCCTGACCACGGCCCCGGTGTCTGGCTCCTTGCCAGTTGGTTTGCATGCGTGGTTTGCAGCCTGCCAGTGCTCGACAGAAAGAAACACGCTTGACAGAAGGCTTCTTTCAGTTGTCTTCTTCCAAGTGTCAGGGATCTCTGTTTTGGAGCAGCAGTTCCAGAGCAGTACACCTGCCCTTCCAGGTGCATGGATTGATGGTTGCTTCCTCACAGTTATAAAAAACTTAATAATTTTCATAACTTAAGAGACCTGGGCGCTCCCACCCTCAGTGCAATATCACTGACCACTTGAATGCTTCCTGAATGCTTGCAATAGGCAATTTTTAAATTAAGAGTTCTTATAATTGCTTTTCATACATACTTGGATCCCTTCTTCTGTATATCTAATAAAGATCTTTGGACTAAAAAAAAATGGGAACAAAGACAGACCAGGGAGGTTTTTAAAAGTAGGAAGCAAAAAACGTAAACAAAATTTACATTGCTGGAAAAAGAGACAATTCTCTTAAGAAGCGCAATGGAGACATTCACTGCTGGTCTCAGAACTGAATTGGCTAAACTTCAAAAAGCAAAAGAGACTCCAAATCTGGTAAAGCGACTCCTCATCCTTCCTTCCCTCAATGAAATGCCCCCCTGAATTCAGAGGAATTTTCCAAAGGAAGGAGCAAAGGAAGAGAGAGTTTGCCAGAGGTTACATAGGGAATTTGCTGCAGAGCCAGGAATGGAGTTAGCTGCTTGCTAAGGAGTTAGATGCAGGTCCTATCCTTAGACCACAGCAATCTCCATATTTAGCTAGACCAAGAGTAAAGCCAGTCACATAACATCCATCTCCCCAGTCTCCTAAAGGCTCTGAGATTTCCAGGTGAAAAGCATGACGTGCTCAAAGCTTTGCTTGCCATGGCTTTTGGGGATGAAGCTGGGCAGGGTTTCTGCCCCAGCTGAGGACTGGGAGCAGAGCACATGGGTGTTTCAGCTGCCTGGTGTCTCACTGAGGGTTGTGCACCCCTTGTTGCCGTGTGAGCCAGACCCCCTGCCCCACACCTGCCATGGAAACCATCATCTGACAGCCTCGGGCCCACCTTGGCTGAGTGCTCCCCACTGCCTTGTGCCACGGAATGTTTAGGGCTAGCCCAGGTTAGGGAAAGGGGTTTGTGTGCAGTTCAAGGCCACGTGAAGGGCAATGATCTGAGAGAAGCAGTTCAGCCCCATGTCTGCTGCTGCGGTGGAGGCAGCTATGGAGTCCTGCACCCAGGCCACCGCTTGGAACAAAACCAAGTCAGTGACAGCAATATGAAAGGGGTTAAAAAGAGCTAAGCTCTTCCAAACCTGTATGTAACCTTAAACCAAATATTAACAGAAAAAAAACCCTGGCATTTAAGTTGGCGCGTAACTCTAGTTAATGAGGAGTTCAGATTTCCATTCTAACCCTCTTTTTCTGTTGCTTGTAATTTTCTCAAATAAACTCCGTTTTGGGCTGAAATTTTCCATGCTTGAGATTTTTTTTGGAAAGTTTATACAAAATCAGTTAAACAGTTTATTTATGTTAGCACTGAAAACTAAAATGCCACACAAAAATATTTCCATGTATGTTCTGATCAGATATTTTCTGCTCAATGAACTCAAAATCAGCCACAGTAAGGAACTTCCAAATTTTGCTTGTGTTTATCCACAAGAAGTTTAGGAAAAAAACCCAACAACAAACAAACACAAAAACCCCAAGCCAAACCTGGACATTGACAAATTGAGTCTTTTAAGTTCTTTAAATTTCAATTTCACGATGTTACGCAAGTACTTTCTGTCTTTCAAGAAACAGGGGGAAGATTTATAAATAGTTAGAGTGGCATCATCCCCTTCAGCCTAACAGTGCTCACTGGATATGTTCACATAGCTCTGAAAACAAGTTTTGAAAGTGTCGATTAGCATAATATGCCTCATACCCTCTCTCTATGGGTATATCATGGGCTGCATACTGGGTTTGACCACTTTGAGTTAATTCCACCTGAGATTGTGCCAACCAGCCTTGTGGACACAGAGAAGCTGAATTGTAGCAGCTGTGCTTTGGCTGCACCAGTTGTCTTGTAGGTCCCTAAAGCCAGTTTTAATTGCCAGTGATTCCGAGGGGAAATGATAAATTCCAGTAGTGCAAGTTCTTTGAAGGGCCATGCTCAGAAGCAGCGAGTCCTCCCCTATGTCAGTAACTCAGCCTTGAAGATTGCACACAAAATCAGTGTGTGCATGTTGCAGTGTGGTCCTCTGGGGGGAAGCAAGTCAATTTTTTTGTCTAATTAATCAAAATACCTAAACACATGCATAACTATATATATACTTACATATATGTATAAAAAGTCTATATGTTAATTGGCTAAAAGTGCCTCATGGACAGTGGTGTTTCCTTGCTGACATGAGGTCAAGAAAAAGATGCCAAAACTGAGTTTAGCAGAGATTTTGATTTGGTAAAAACATGGGACACTAAGTATGCAAAACACTTTGAGTATGTGTGACATTTCTTAGCACAGACAACCAACCAAGGCAAGATAAATCAATTTCCCTGCTGGCAATGTGTAATATCCTTTGTTTTATGCACTGCTAAAAATGTTATTAATGGCTGGGTATGTTCAGCATGCTTATGAAGAATGTATTTCAATCCCTCTGATGAACGATCTATCCATAGACAAAATAGCTTATTTCCACTGAGAAATCTTGCTAGTTGGTAACAACAAAGAAAAAAAAAAAAAAAGAGGGAGAGAAAAGAGAAAAGAGGTCATTGCTTGCAAACCCCAGCAGTCAGGAAGAGTTCACTTCCTTTGTATTGTATTTTCTTACTGCAGGCATTTCATTTCTGGGAGAAAAAAAATCCCAAGCATTATTCTCATGAATGAAAATCCTGTACTCTCTTGCAGATTAGTTTGTGTGAAGCTTCTCTTTTTCTCTCGTCTGATTAAAGCCTCATTTCACCAGTGAGAATACTGAACAAAAATACCACCCTGGACATAATTCACAGCTGAAGTTACCGGGTCACAGAGCACATCAGTGGCAGTATTTCAGCTCTCTAAACTCACAGCCTTGGCACAAGTTCAGCTAAATATTGAAGCACACATGAAGCACAAGCACAGGCATTTTTTCTCCACTTTTCTGCTCACGCTGATATTCTGTTGTTTTTAACCAGGAGTCTAATTACAGTTTGTCTCTGAGCAGTTTGGAAGCAAACAACGAGGAATGGTGTTGCCTTCGGGTAACCTGCCTTCACAGAACTAGTAAGCAAATTATGTTTGGCAAGGTCTGATGTGAGGGAGATATGTTAACTCAAAACACAAAGCTCAAAAAAAATCCATATCAACATATTTTGCTGCCTTCAGAGAAAAAAAAAAAGAGAGAGAAAAAAACAGGCAGACTGTCTGAACCACAGACTCCCTTCAGTCTCTGAAGCCCACAGACACACACTTTGTACAAATATATGATCTTATCCACAGACACATAGATACTACCCCCTTCCCCTCTTCCTTTGCTGCCATCCTTACTCACAAGGGTGGTATGTAGGCTGTACATAGTGAGTACAGACACTATAGCCTGGCTTGGCACACGCAGCGCTCGGCGCTGGCACGGACACACAGGAGGATGTGCACATGACTCCCGAAGCCAAGAAGGGAATAACACAGTCAGAGGAAGCAAAAAACCACCATACTCTCCTACACTAGAACTACTTGACACTTCCAATGGGACAGCAAATCCAAGAAACTTTGAAAAGCTTTCTCCAAACACAAGGCGATTTCATGTCACTCCTGTTTTCTTGACAAGCACCATTGTCCAGGCAGGAAAGCTGAGGAGCATGGAAGTCAGAGGAACTGGTTTCCTTCTGAGTTCAGGCAAGTCAGTGGCAGGGCTGGGATAGAAGATTAAACTCCTAATTCTTCATTCATTCATTCTCACCCCTGCAAGGCAGCCTCCCAGGACAATCTGAAAGCAGATCCAGAGCAGTGCAGAGCACAGTGGTTACCCCAAAGTCACAGCACACCCTGACAGGTGGCAAATGCCATGGGCAGCTGCAGGAGCAGTGAGTAGGAGGGCACAGGAATTTTGCCAATGTCCTGGCCAGTTCCAGATCCACAAGGCTTCCTTTATTCCACAGTTCCTCCCACTCTATACCAGCTTCCAGCATGGGCTGAATTGGAAGAGGAAACGCCTCTTAAAGGGTTGGGAGACACTCATGGGATCAGGGAGGGGAAGGAATGCAGGGAAAGAAATACAGGGCTCAACTCTTCCCATCTCAGCTGCTCATCCTCCTGATAGCTCACAATCACTGTACTCTGCTGTCTCCCCTCAGCCTGCCCTGGAAGCACCAGCTCCTATTCACTCATCTTTCTTCTCTAAAGTCCTCACATAAGTCTTACTTGGTAGAAGATGTGGCATTTTTGGCATCCAGGAGAAATACGTAAGACTAATAAAAAATTGGATATTAGCAACAGCACCAAGACTTTCATAAAATGACATCTTCCCCCAACAAATTATGAACAATTTTTTTTCTCTTGATCAGCTTCATTCTGTATTACAACTTATAGCAATATATCTAAATATATCTAAATGAGTGTTTAAAATCCTTTATTGATTCACTTCAGTTGATATCAGCTACTTCTTTACTTCACCTCCTTTCCTGCCAAAGATTCTCCACATCGCAGCCCGAACCAGGGGTGGGAGAGGTAAAACTGCCAGCTCAGTACTCACTGCCATGGCAGGAAAAGTGTGCTGGGAGCAATGAATGCACTGGAGGACCAGGAGCTCAGGTGGAAGAGGGACACTGTTTTTCAGGGTGGACAACTGCCTCGTGTTATTCTGCACAATATTGAAAATCAATTCATGTCAGTAGGTAACACTCAGCTACAAGAAGTCACTCTGCTTTTGGCAGGGGAAAGCTTTGTCCTCCTCCCATCCTTTCTAGGGACACATGTCCTGGTGAGATGGCTGTAGTGGGGTGTTATCAAAATGCCTGCACAGCTCGTTATGTGCAAATCACTTTATTCCGGAGACAAGGAATGGGTGCCTGACTCTATGCACAGGGTTGATCCATCTTGGAGCAGGTGCAACTGGGGGGCCATGATGCTACTGCTGGGGTTTTACCTCAGATCCCATGTCCAGCTCTGGGTCTGCCACTACAAGATGGGCATTGAGGGGCTGGAGCATGTCCAGAGAAGAGAACAGAGCTGGGGAAGGGGCTGGAGCACAAACCTGACAAAGAGCAGCTG
>VWZW01001147.1:191704-225330 GCA_013397115.1 Edolisoma coerulescens | reverse complement strand
GCTCAGCCTGGAGAAAAGGAGGCTCAGGGGGGACCTTCTGGCTCTCCACAACTCCCTGACAGGAGGGTGCAGGCAGGGGATGTCAGGCTCTGCTCCCAGGGAACAGGGATAGGATGAGAGGAAATGGCCTCAAGCTGTGCCAGGGGAGGGTCAGGTTGGATATTGGGAAACGTTTCGCCACTGAACAGGTGGTCAAACATTGAACAGGCTGCCCAGGGAAGTGGTGGAATCACCCTCCTTGGAAGACTTCAAAACACCAAATGTAGTGCTTGGGGACATGGTTTAGCACTGAACATGCTTTAGTGGGTGGATGATGCTAAGGGTCTTTTCCAACCTAAATGATTCCACGATTCTACAATTCTATCCTACAACACAATCCCCTTGCACTGTGGTGGTTCCACAGAGAGTCCCCACCTCTGCTATAATATCCAGTCTGTCTGAAAGGATTACATCTGTTTGGATGTGAGACAAGCCATAAACTGAATATGGAAGCACCGGTTCTCTTGAGCAAAAAGAAATCTGCTGAAGTCACTTTATATTGGTGGGTTTCCTACAGCCCTTTGAAACTAAAACTGAGCAAGCCAGCTATCATCTGAAGCCCCAAACATGATAAACACACAGTACGTGGATGCTGAACTGTGTGAGTGGTTAGTCTGTTAAAGTTAGCAAGGCCACAAGGTGTGAAGTTAAGCACATCTAGGTCTCTGCAGGACCAGGATGAAGCTGCTGTACTGCAACCAAAGCTGAGGGGTCACTGTGGGCCATGACAGAGCTACTGAGATCCAAGAACAATAGAGAGATGTCCTGATATTTGGGAATTCTCATGGAAGCCAGTGCTCAGATGCCATCAGACGCTGGTTTAGCACAGAAGAACCCTGACACCGGGACAGGGCCCACACACAAGAATTGTCTATTTAGTTGATGTTGGTTTTAATTGGTTCAGGGGTGGAAAGCTGTAGTGTCACAGAGAGCCCCGACATCCTTTGGTGGAACAGGCGGTTAATTCCACATTACAAGAGGTCTGCTTGGAGGCTTGAGGTCAGAAGAGCTCCTAAAAGGATTCTGAAATTTTCTCGTAAATGCTGAATGTTTAAGTTATGATTAAGTCATGTTTACCTGTTAATTGTGCAGTAAATAAAGCTGTGGCTTTAACCTCCCAGTCATAGCGAGGCAGCGTGTTAATTAGGGCTGAGAGCCTGCCAGGGCTGTGCTGGGTGGGGGGCTGGGAGGTACAGCTGGGTTATCAGTTGTGTTGACATGTGCTGAGCGCTCTGCGGTCACACCGCGCGCCCAGCAGATCCAGCGCGGGCTCTCCCGCTATGAAAGGGCTGCTGTCTGAAACTCTTGGCTCTCAGTCAAAGTCTCGGAGCCTGAAGATCAAGAGTTGGTTGGGTTGGCTGGTTTTTTTTTTCTCTCTCTCGTTTCTATTAGTTTTTATGGATCCACTTGCCCGCTTACAGGGGGGCTGCAGGGGGAGGAACAGGCTGACTCATACAGCAACAGTGCATGAGGCTGTGGGGAGAGGGAAAAGAAAGGGTGCACAGGTTTGACTCGCAGCTCTGCTTCTATTTACTCTTTTCCCACTATTTCTAACCTCAGCCATTTAACAATACTTGGAACTTAGTCCTAAGATGGGACTTGAAACTTTCCCACGGGTTGAACCTCCCTGGATTCAGAAATCTGCACATGAGCCATTGCTAAACATTTACCAAAGCTGTCTACTCTCAAGCTCCCAGGATGTTCCTAGGGCACTAAATGGAGATGCAGGATAAGAGATGGAAGTGACAGATAATTAGGAAATGTGAAGAGGAGAAGGTGATGAAAAAAGCAGGTTGTTGTTCATAGAAACACTCTTGCAAAAATGCTTCCCAGACAGAAAACAGAAATCTAAATATTCTCTTGTGAACTTTGTCACGTGCATCTACATCCCAAACTTATACCACTCATGCCAGTACCTTTTCTTTGCACCTCTATTCCTTCTCCACAGGACATTTCTTCTGAACTTTTCAGGATGCTAACACATAAAAATGCGATGGTCTGTTACAGCAGTAAGTCAGTCCTGATTCACCAATCCAGCCCACAAACAAATTGCACAATCAAAATCCAAGGAAAGTCTGAAAGAAAAAGGAAGAGATGTCAGTGCCTGAGAAATTATTATCTGATGGGGGGAAATGGATGGATCTTGAAACAATTCAGTGTTTTGTTGCTTGGGGTTTTTTTCTGGTAGTGTAGCATTTTCTTAAAAGAAACCACAGTACATGAGATATTGCAGTCCTGCAAACATAGCTGCAAGCTACAGCCCAGGAAACACAGATCTAGTTCTCACTTCTGATTCATTACATCACTTTCTGCCTGGTGACCCCCCATTTTTGTCTGCCAGCAATATTTGTTATAATAACAATCAATATTTTATTGCAAGCTTGTTGAAGCATGAATTATCTCTCGCAGAATAAGCACAATGAAGACATTAAATCCAACTATAGCAGGGAGCAATTTCTCCATGAACAGAACACATGGTCTCTGTCAGAAAACACAGCTCACCTAATATTTATTCTCTACTCACATGAAAATAATAGATTTGTTTTCCCATTCCTCCATTGAAAAATTATCATTGTAGGGTCATTATTTGCAGAGTAATTAAAGAGATCCTACCCAGATGATCCTTGAACATCAACAACAACAAAAAAATGTCACTTGCTTCAGTGTGAAAGCCATCATGTTCCTTAGAAAGAGCTTCCACCCGAGCTGATTTTCCAGAAATCTGTACAATTCACGCAAAAATTCTCATTTTGCCATTCAGATGGGAACATCCACAGGTATGTGACAGTATCAGCAACACCAGAACACCACCTATTTCTGATTCACTCCAAGTGGAAATCAACCAGTGGGATGTTAAACACTTTGCCTGGTCAAACAGCAGGTCATTGGCATAGACTAAACTAGAATAGAAAATTCTAGGGTTCTCTCTTTGTCCTTAATCCACACTGTTCCACTGGCCCAGAAATTCCAAACTGTATGCAAGGCAATTACTTTTATGTTTTTCCCTTTTTAATCAGCCATAACAGGGGCATTTTGGTCTCTTTCAAAATAAAGCTTGAAATAAAGGACAATCTATCTTGTTATTATTTGTCTGTCAAGGATATAATTTTTGGGAGACAAATTCCACGGACTATTTTGACAGTGCAAATTACTGTAGGATCCATGCAAAGAATGAAAATCGATTTCTCATTCCCCAAGGGCGTTTCCACACATGGGCCTATTAAATTAAAAGGTTTGAAGCAAAAGGTCCCTTTTACTTCTTCTTGGTACAACTCCTGTTACTTGAAAGAGATATTTTGAAATATCTCACGCTTACATGCAGTTATGCATGGGGGTTTGCAGACACAACTTTAATTGGTCCCCAGGACCTTGCTTTGAAGTGATGACTCACAAAGAGTATTTTGTCAAGCCAACTGTGCCATAAAAATATTAAGTGTGGCTTAAAACAGTAAAGGTTTTATTATCCTGTTAACTTCCTGTCATGAAGCATTGCATTAAATTGTACTTTTAAGGGATTAATGACCTATTTGCTTCATTCCTTGCTGCATTTGTGGTTATAAAAGCTATAAAAAGCCATGTTATCAACAACAGTGTTAATGAAGATATTGGAAAATCAGTCAAGCACAAATATATTCTAATCCATAGTATTAATCCAATTGCCTTTCCCTAGGAGAGTTTGTTTTAGTGTTCCCTGGTGACCTTGCAGCACTGTGGCCATTTTGTGGGCACAGCCAGGGAAGTTAAATGTTTGAGAAAGAAGCACAAAGAGTAAAAACCTGCACCCACGTTACACAAGTGTGAAGCCCTCTCACTCAGGAAGGACCATCCACAAGCGTGGAAAACAACAAACAGCACAGCGCGTCACTGTCACAGCTGAAAATAAACACCATACTATGGGAAACAGCCACCGTTCCTGGGGTTGTTATTTTGGACAGACACACTACAAATTAATCCAATTTATTCCGTAAGAGACAGTTCTGCAAAATCAGCTTTGTGAAACAATGATGAATTCTTAAAGTTTTTGTTTATAAATAGAACCGAGTCAATTGATTTCTTTGCTTGTTTGGCAAGTAGCTTATCCACAGAACTATGTAGTTCTGGGAAGCTGAAACCATTCATGAAGTTCCGTTGAATTTCACAATCACATTTGACTAAAAAAGATTAAAATGTAGGAACGCTGAAATGTGTTGCACTGACGCTGGTTGAAAAATTTCAAAGTTGTCTTTTTCACTTAAAAAAAAAAAAAAAAAGCAGGATTTGAGAAAAAGAAGTTAAAGGTAAAACATTTCAGGCAGACCTAAAACAGGGTCACATTTTCAGTATCACAACCAACCCAAGCCCCCACTATTTGTGTAGCTTAACACACACCTTTATTTTTAGCTATCAAATTGCCAACCAATAACAAAACAGCAACAGACTGCTCCGTACTGGTATTCCGATTGCCACCTCAGGGGTTTTCACACCAAGCTGCCACCACCCAGAGTAAAAAGGACACTACGACACTGGTCCAGCACACTGATGAGACATCACTGAAAAGCAGTGTATTTCCAACACCCCCAGACACTGCACAGCAGAGGAAAGGAGGGCTGAGGGTAAAAACAAGCAACCAAACAACCCCTCCAAGTCCTGTCTTTCCATGTACATGATACAGGAGGTCTCCCAGCCATGGGCACCCTCCCTGCGTGGTGATTTCACCTCTCCGCCCTCAAGTGTTTACTGGGACAGGGGCTGTCACAAATGGGGGCTCCCAGCTCAGCAATTTCCTTAGCCCCACACAGCCACTCACACAGAGAGAGCCCAGCTCAGCCAATTCCCAGCCTGGTCCCTCATCAATGCATCTATTATCTACACAATGCAGTTTTTAACATCTTATATGAAAGCTCCATACATATTAAGACGCGTGGCACTCAATTTATTTACCTCAGAAAGGTGAAGAGATTCAAAAACTCTGCCTAGTGAGTAATTTGTGCCAAAATAAGGAAATAAATGTGAGCTTTTCTTCCTTCTAGGTTATCTTGTTATTTTTACTGACTGCACACAGTTACAGATGGAAGAAAATTTAAGTGTGACACTGCAAATGATTGAGAAACATTTGAAGATGCTGCTCTCAGGAGTGGGATTGTGAAAAGAGCCATCTCTGACACAAAGTGCATATTTAGCAGGTCATTGCTTATGCACTGCAAAGTAGGTGAGTCCTTTCTTTACATCACAATTTCACTGTAAAAACACAAGAATTGCAGAGAAACTGATGATGAGGGGTTTTTCCCTCTCTAAGTAATAGGCATGGGCTACTTAAGAATGCCTGGACAGGCATTAACTTTGTTTTATATTCTATTAGCACAAAAGAAATAGGAGTGAGGAGCATTTTCAAAACTATTTCCCAGGTTAACCTTTCCAGGGTGGTGCCATTTACCATCAGCTGTTTGTGTCTTAAGATACCTGAGTGGTGTTAGAAGCATAGATATGTCAGCTGAACTGGTTACTTGCTTTTTATATTTTCCTTTTATTTCTCTGCTTCTTAAATCTCTTTTAATGTCTTCTTTATTCTCCTCTCTCTCTCTTTTCCTTTCTTTTTTTTTCTCTGATTACCATGGTAATCAAGGATTGTTGCTCATCTATTCCTCTTTCCTGTCTGGACAGTTGTTGTGGCCTCTTGCTGCCTATTTCAGAGCACAGATGGAATCCATAGCTTATTCAGACCCAGAATTTTAGGATATGCATGTTCTCCATCGTGCAGTTGTGTCCTTGGGAAGCACTGAGTGGTGGAGAGGAGCAACCTTCAGTGGTCAGGATAGTGAAGAGCCCACTGAACCACAATTTCCAAAGCCAGGATGTAGATCCTCCATCTACTGATACCAAGTGCTATAGATGAAAATGTTGATACAGGTTGACAGCAATTTGCCAGAAGTTTTGGCTCTGCATAATTCAAGTTGACTCTGAAAACTATTGGAAACAGAAATCTATATATAGCTTACAGGTTTAAAACAAAGCCAGCTGTTTATGAGGGAATGCTCTGCATTAAAAGAGCTTCCAGAGATGTTGAAGAAAGGCTTTTGTCTCAGATTTCTGGGAAGAGGATAGGGATTTTTTTATATAAGTAGTTTTTTATAAATTTTGTATGCTGTATCCCTAAAAATCTCAGATGACTTTGAACATCTAAAGCTTTCAATTAAGATGGAGATGGAGAGAAAGGCAAAAAATACATGTCCACAGTCATGCACGCTCTTTGGAAAATGCATATATAGCATAAGCAATAGCATTAAAAAGTCCATACCATAGCAGATCGGCTCATCTACTGTCAATGGAACTAAAGCTTTATTATTAAAATGATTTATTACTAAAAGTACTCAGGGAGAAAATGCTTGTACCTGATACTACACTTCTCAATTACTCTGATTTATTTGATATTCATATCAATGAAATAATTCTAAATACAGGGGGAATAGAAGAAATATAGACTAATATAATGCTGGCTGTTGATTCTGATTGACAGCTGTGAAGTATGGCCACATCTGGTTGTTAAAGTTTAAAAGGATTTTAAAATTAGAAGTAGCATTTCTGAGCCTAGTGCTGAAAAACCCTGACATTTTCAGTGCTGGGAGCAGGCTGTGAGAGGGATTTCTATCCTGGTTTCCCACCCAGAAGAATATATTTACTGTTCAAACATTTTGAGGCAGGCACCCATGGAAATCAACGGGAACTCTGCCACGGGTTTTAAGGGGAGCAGAATCTGTCCCTATGTGTAAATACACAGCAATATTTTTTTTCCTCTGACTGGTAAAAACCACCATCACAACTGGATGGAACCTGGCTTTAAACACTCAGACATGGGGCCTCTTTACCACAGGAGTCTCCAACGATGTCCATCCTTAACACCACACCAGCTGCCAGCCAAAGGCTCTGAAATGCTGATTTTAATCAAAATCTTTCCTTTCAAATCTAGCTTACAGTTTACTCACAGTGCAAAAGTGCTTCTCAGCACTGGAATTTTCAGGATGCGATGCCGAGCCAAATACTGCCGGCACAGCTTGCTCATAAGACAGCAATCTCGTGGCCCACCTTGGAGGCTGTAATAGGGCTACTGTACTCAGCCTCCCACCCTTGGTGAAGCCCACTAATAACATCTGTTTTATAGCATTCACTCCTGCAACCTGCTAGTTCCTTGGCTCTCCTGCTGTCACAGAGAGGATGTGCTTTACTATGCTGCAGGTCTGGTGGAAAGTTGTCAGACTTCAAGCCAAATGTAAAAGCAGCCAGTGCTGAATAAATGACTTGAAATACTTTCTCCAGAGACCCCTTCCAGGTCCAAGATAGGCAGATTTGGCCAGTGTTTGTAGACAGTCTTGCTCAGAGGCAAATTAAAAATCAAAATACAGACACTGTTTGAAAAACATCGAAAGCTAGACTCAAACATCCACCATGTATTAAGACATTCTTATATAAAAATAACCACAAGGTTGCAAATTCATACTTTCCTACTTGGTGAGACCAACTGCAACCAGGAATAAACCTGGAAATGTGTGGGGCAGACTGCAGTGCTGCCTTCAGAGAAAGCATAAAATGGGAGGTGGAAAGCTGGAGTGAGAAAAACAGGACGCTGTGAACCAGGCAATTGAACCGAGCAGTGGTTGGCACAGGGAGCAGGACCCTCACCTGCCCCAGTGCTGCCCACGGGAGCTGCCCCACTCAAGCCAGTGGGACAAAGCAGGACTCTCACTGTGGAAATACTCAAGTTTTACCTGGGTAAGTCCATGGTACCCTCAATACCCAACTCACAACCCGTCCCTCCTCACCCCTCACACTGGCTCTGCTGGGGCTGGAGCCCACACTGCAGTTTGGGAACCTGGATGCCAGCCCTCAGTACCAGACAGCAGGAACACATCCTGCTTCTGCTGCGTGGGTTGAGAAACAGAAAGGGTTTGCCAGCAGAAGGTTTGCCAGGAGACTGGAGGGATCCTGAGACGTGGGGCAGGAGCAGATGCAAGGTAGGGCAACAATGTCCAAATGTGTGGGTATCACAGAATGGCTTGGGTTGGAAGGGACCACTGCAGATCATCCAGTTCCATCCCCTGCCATGGGCAGGGACGCCTTCCACTATCCCAGGTTGCTCCAAGCCCCATCCAACCTGGCCTGGAACACTTCCAGGGATGGGGCACCCACAGCTTCTCTGGGCAACCTGTGCCAGGGCCTCACCACCCTCACAATAAAGAATTTCCTCCAAATATCTAATCTAAACTCCTACATCTCTTTCAGTTTAAAAGAATTATTCTTTGTCCCATCACTACCTGTCCTCACAAAAAGTTCCTCTCTGATTTTCTTGTAGGCTCCCATTAGGCACTGAATGGGGGAGCCAGGAGCAAATGCCACCTATCTTATTTCATTATTGGGGATTTTGCACCTGCAGAGCATTAAGAAAGCCTGCACTGTAGCTGCCAGGGGAGGCTGCATGAACGGTACACAACTGAGGGGGTCGGGACACCACAGAATGGGTATAGAAGGGTGGTGAAGTGGAAAAAGAGACAAGGGAAAAACTTCAAGCCAGTTTTGCTGCCAGTCTTTATCTCAGAGAGCTAAAACCTCAGACAAAATAGTCACCTTTCCAATCAGCAGCCCCTTCACACGGTGCTTTTTCTTGGCAAGCACTGTTTAGATTCTCTGGCTGGGTTTATAGCCTGGCTACGTAAGAGATTTATGGGCACAACTGAGTGGCACAGGGCGCTGTGAGTGTGCTGAGTGCCACAGCTGAGGGCTGCCACCAGCATCTTGACCCTGTTGGACCACAGGCTGTGTTCAGGGATGACTTTGAAGCAGCCATGAGATTGTTACTGAGGAATCTTGTTTACAGCTATTGCTTCCCACACCACAGAAAGAGTAATCTCAGCCCATGCAGCTCCCTTTGCATCCTCCTGCTCTCCCTCTCTGTGGCAGGATCACAGACCACAAAGCCACCTCACTTCTCACAACCCCAGTTATCACTGCACATCCTCAGAGATCCAGGAACTGATAATTCTGCCTCTCCATGTTACTCCTCTTGCCACACATCACCCCTCTTGCTGTGTGGGACAGCTAGAGTCATTGTGGAAGCTACAGGGCTCCCATAAAAGCCATTCGTGGCATGAGTCACGTCTCAATGCTGCTGTGGTTTGGTCAGCAGCTACTCATTGCAAATCCATGGCACAACTGGAGCAGAACACCCTGCCAGTCATCACAGGCTGGCTGGGGACACCTTTCACTTTTGTATTCACTGTTCCTTATTGTTTTCATCTGCTCATCAACGTTTTTCCGTGTGTGCCACTGTCCCAGTGACACGGAAGCAGCAAAATAGAAAAGAGCCTGTGCTTCCATGAAAATGAAGTCTATCCTTACATCTATATCTGAACAGAACCTCAAACACTTCATACCTCAAAGTTAAAAGCTTAAATCAGTCATTGCAGGATGTACTGTTTGTGCAGTTATCATAAATGCTCATGTATTATCTAGATTTGGGAATGATTTGAAATATGTTAAAAATAACACTGAGGAAAAAAGAAGTATCTCCCAAGGAGTAAGGAGGAGATCAGAATTTGGGGCACATTTCCAAATTGATATGTAACATAACCTTCAGCCAACTCAAACCCCCTGTGAGACAGTATTTGCCTGCTTTAAAACGTTTGCTTGCACACCAAAAGTAAAATTCTGCCAAACAACATCACAGTTTCACTACAACTTATTTTAATCATCGTTTTCAAGAGGAAACTGTGAAAACATGAGTTAGGAGGCAAAAGGAAGAAATAACCTGGAATTAACCATATTCTCCAGCTGTTTAAGCACCACAGAGCTTTCTAGGGGAGGCAAATCCTTTGAGCTGCTTAAAAGCCCAAATTTTTACTTTAAAATAATAACACCAACTTTGTTTTATTTATATTCATTAGGCATTGACAGTGCTCTTCATACTGTATCAGAGTGGGCTTGTGTGGGGGTAGGTTAAGAGCAAATTTCTGTAACCACTGGGGAAAGAAATGGAGAGAAATAATCACTTCCAAAATTGAAGCAAGAAAATGAAGATGCTTTTCCTGTGTTGCCCCAGCTAACCAGACATCAAATAATTAGTCAAAGTGGTGGTATTTTTGTCTTTTTTTTTTTTTAAAGTTTTTCTAGATTTGAAAAAAAAATAAAGCAAAGCTTCTCATGGCCTTTGATGCATAAAAGAGCCTGGGAGTCCTAGAAGATGCCAGGAGAATTTCTCAACGTGCTCACTGACACACAAAATGCTTTAAAAGATTACACAGAAAAGTCTGTCTTCAAGAAACTGATAGGCCATCATGCCAGCTCTGGGATACCTTTAATATTGAAAAGAGCTGCCAATGTTTATTATTTCACATGCAGTTTGTTGCCATAAACAGTTCAAAAGAAAGTGATTAGCTTCACATTAAAGAGGCTCTGCCAGCAAGGGAACAGAGCACATCAGAGATGCCAGAGCTGGGGCTCTGCTCCTGGCCCATTGGGAACGCTTTCAAATCACACAGCATCAGACAGGAGTAGTGCTGCAGGCAAAAAGCAGAATAAACTGAAAGTTAAACAGAGTGTGACCGTGTGTGTGTTATTATTGTGTCTTACTGGAGCGCTGTTATTGCAAGCCCATAATGACATCATGATAAAACTGCAGGCAAACCCATCATATTTTTGTAAGGAATCTCAAGGCTCAGGGAATATTTTGACTAGAGGGGAAAGCAAAGTCGATCTCCCATCTTCCACAGCTAACAAGAGCTGACCTTCTCTGAATTTCCTTTGAAGGCTGTACAGTGCAGCAATAAACATGTTTCATGCAATACGTGAATCCTGAGTTGAGGAAAATAAGAGTTTTGGATTTACATGTACGAGGGGAAATAGAGGCGCAGGACAGGGAAAAGAGACATCCAGTTAAACCCAGGATACACTCACAACATGGCTAACACAAATGCCCAAAATGCCAGTAACCTGGGAACATGGATTTGAGAGATCATACCCCTTCCAATCCCAGTAGTGCCTTCCAGTCAGCTCTCTCTCCTCAAACAGGGAATTATCACTGGAACTGAAAAGCCCAAGAAAAGAGATTTCCATCATGATCAAGGGCTGCAAAAAGACACAATTATAATAAGCCTCCACTCATGGAAGCTTTTTACTTCATACAAATAATCTTTCCAGAGTCAAACCCATGTATTTATTCTAGATAACAGATGCATTGCTGTTGCAAAAGCAGGCTGTGCACTTGGTATAGTGTTTAGTATAGCAACCCCTAGCAACATTTTCTTCCCCCCATCGTGGGGAAGTCTGCATCTGTGCTGGAATAGGTTAGATAGCTACTTAAATATTTACTAAAGGAACTATATTATATGATAAATGTTTATAGAATGCATGGCATGCTTCACAAAAGGAGTGAACTAAAGCTGTGAAATAAGTGCATTGGGTTTATCCTAGGTATATGAGTTTACTTTTGGAAATGTTCTTGAACAATGCAAAGTATGACACTTTTATAGCATGTGACAAATGGGAGTTTGTGTTAAAATCATATTTGGAATTGCAAGTTTAGGACAGAGTATGTAGATCATAAGAAGTCATTAAATCCGTCTTACCTAGGGTGGAGATGCATATAAAACTTGAGAATGTGCAAGTTTTTATGTTTCAAATGATAAGATTATTTTAACTCTGTGGTTTTTAAGTGCTGGAAGAGTTAAATTTTTAATTAGGCACTCAAAATCGAGTGAGAGAGACCATCTGGAAACAAATCTCTTTTAGATAAAACTTCCCTTAAAGTTGAAGGAAAAGCTTTGCAGAGGTAAGAGCGACAGGAAGATTTTTGGAGCTAGGATGAACGTGTGCACAGACTCATTTATACACAAACACAGACCAAAAGCAGTGGAACCACAAGGTCCCTGCAGGTTCTCACCAGAGGAGCAGCTGCAGGTATCACAGACTGGCACAAAAAGTACCCTGGTGCTGTGGCCAAACAGAGCTGGTTCAAACACATGCAGAAAAGGGAGTTTTCACTCCTGATTTCACCAGCTGTGAAGTTCCACCGAGGGAGATGAATTTTGATCTGAGCCTGCTGAGGAACATTTCTTCATACCAAAAACCTCTGAATGCAACACAACCCACTCAACCCAGAACAGATTAAACCACCTGGAGCACGTCCACTGTGAAACCCACTGACAGGGTTCTAAGAAAGGCTACACATCTTTCCCTCCCCTATCCAGCCACCTCTTACTGCTCTAAAAATCCACTCTCTGGTGCAAATCAGTAGGATTCAGCCTAAGACTTCTGCTCTGAGTAATCCCCACTGGCTCCTTTTTCACATAGATCACCTGCAAACCATGGAGATCCGTGATGGCAAAGCCTGGGAAGCATTTTTTTCTGAGATCACCAAAAAAGGACTACGCAATATTCTACCGGGTCTTTGTAGGAAACCCCACCAGGTCTTTGTAGGGAACTATCAACTAAATAATTTTCACAGTTGTTGGCCCTTGTGGGATTCCATCAGCGTCACAACACGACATGAAAACTGGTATTTGTTCTGCAGATTTGAGCCAAAAATTGATAGATCATTACTTCCAACAGAATGGCAGTTTTAAGTGAATAATGTAAAAGGTGCTATAAAGAACTTTGGTTCCTAAATATTCCTTAACAGCTACTGCTGTCAGAAAGCAATGGACAGAGAGATGTGCAAGGCTGCTCTCTCTTCCCAAAATCATCTACAACATGCAAGGGATTTCCCAGTCGCGGGAAACACAGGAGATGGGAGAGGAAATGAAAGGGTGCAAAATGAGAAGATGTCTCTCAGCACTGGAGAAAACAAACTCTGGCTTAAAGGAAGTACAAAAGTGGGCAGATGGTGGACAGACACCTGCACAAAAGTGGTGTGCATCCAAACCCAGGTTATCACTTTGTTGTACAGATCAGACCCTCTATTTCCAAGTACTTTTGTTTCTCTGTCTCTCCTCCTTTGAACATGCACTTCCTCTGTTGCCACACTTCATGCTTAAATAAACCCCACTGTGTGGTTCTCCTGCGTCACACGATTCCTGTTTGCTGATCACTGCTCAACAGCTTTCAATGGACAGGACAAATAACATGTATTTGCAATTTCTTATCTGGAATGCATTGCACAAAAACTGTGGAGATTTGAACTGGAAGAATTGCACTTCCACATTGGAAATGAGGCACTATTTCTGTCCAGATAACATGGCTTGAGAGAAGCCAACCGAATTTCATTTGTTCCATCGAGCAAACAGTGCTTTCAAAGCTGCAAAGCATTCAAAAGAGGAAGATACAAGAAAGCTGCTTAGTAAAATTTACAGAAACAGCTCAGAGTGATTGACTAGACCTTCTAGATGCCTAATTAGAAACACTTCAGAAAGCACTTAAGCACTGAACTTTTGAATTAGAGTCCATTCTGAAGAGCCTGAAATTTAATGCCCCAATGTTTAAGGCATTACAGACCATCATAAAAAAAATCTTTGCTCCTTTTTCCTATGTTGCCATTGCTGTACGTTCCTGTGAATGCTAAAATTACAGCGTACTCTGCACCTCAATTCACTTTTTCATGGCACCACATTTTCCTGACCATTGCCTTAATTCACTTTTAAAGCACAAGTGCATTTTAATCCTGACAAAAAGACTGGCAGATTTTAGCATTAATATATATGATCCATGCTTGCTAGAGAGGGTGGAATTCAAATCCCAAATTTTCTGCCTCTGAAGAAAATCTTGAACTTCTGTGAAGACCTCCCACAGAAACCAGGAAAGAATTAATGGGCTGCTGAGTTCCTAATATGTCCCACCCTGTGGCACCTGAAGGAAGTAGGTGTTAGACTGGCAGGGAACAGCTTGACAGGTTGAATTTCCAGCTATTTATGGCGGCTGACTGAGGGGCCTGGAGCCAAGGATGACTGTTCCCAAGTAAAGTCTCCCTTTGGCAAAGAAAGCCTGGCAGAAAAGGAGTGATTTTTCTCGCTGCCAGGGACTTGGGGGTCTCTATTGATACCAAGTGGGATGGAAGGATTTGCTGTTGTTTTTTTCCTTTCTGACTTTTATTGATCACTGGAGGGGCGAGGAGGCTGCTGAGTGCTGGGCCCAGAAGGGGTGAACGGGTTTATGTTCCTGTGTGTTTACTTTGGACTTCAGGGGCCATAGAGAGAGTGGAACTTTTTATGCAATGCAGCTGGCAGAAGAAAATCTCTTTGATTTGAGGGTGTTGGAGGGTGGATGGATCAACAAAAATTCAGAAGGAAACAATTTCAGAGTTGCTATTACATTATGCTGCTTGGAAAGGGGATGTTCTCTGGGCATTATGGCCACACTGATCAACTCTCACTCCTCAAAGTGACAGTCGGCCTTTTACAGCCAGTCTTGAACAGCTGGCTCAGCCCACTGGGACCAACCTCCCAGTGAAACCACCTTGCCAGAAAAGCCCTGCCCAGCTTTTTTTAATTGTACCCTCAGACAGATACAATTATTCCAGGCTGATGGACAGACAGACACTCCTGTTTCATGAGCTGGTTTACAAATACTCAGAGGATGCAGCAGGAACAACGTTCATGTCAATGCTCCAGTAGCTGAAACAGATTTAAAGAAAAAGCAAGGGAATTAATATATAGGAAATAGAAGCTTGAACACCCTGATTTTGGTGCGTTATATAGATGTTTGATGTGTAGACATCTTGGGGTAAACATTTTATTTTCTGAAAAAAATACGATTTAATTATCCCACATAAAGCCTGATAATTTTTTTTTTGGTTGGTTTGGTTTTGGTTTGAGTTTTTTTGGTTTCTTTTAGTTTTGGTTTGGTTTTGGTTTTTTTTTTGTTTTGCTTAAGCAAATAACAAAAACTAGTTACCCATACAAACTGAAGAGAGAAGGGACTATGTTTACTGGGAGATTTGCCAAGGCACAGGAGATTTGTGTTTAAGTCTATCCTCATCCTCAAGGATTTCAAATCCCTGTGTGGGACACACCCTTATCTTTCCTATAGAGGGAAACCACCCTGAGGTGTTTTTTTCTCAGAAAGTTCCTGGAGCTGTTTCACCTTGCATGGAATATCAGCCAAGTTCTACTCCTTGTACAAATAAATCTTTTGTACTTGTTTATATTGACAGTAAACCAGTGGTGATGCCTGTCAGTCCCACATGACCATACCCAGGTCATTTTGTTAGCTATGGTATTATTACAGCCTGGGAGAGAAGGATCCACTGCCTGGATACAAGATTTGATTGGTTTTTTGGGTTTTTTGAGATGCTATTGTGCAAGCAAGCAAACAAACAAACAAATAAAAATCTCACAGCACTAGGATATAAAGTAAAATATTTCAATCTCACACAGCACATTTCTTGGTACAAGGAAACCCAGAAGTGCTTTGCTGGTCAGAGTCAGAAGTATGAGAGCAATGTTTTCTCAGTGACGCCCCGCCAGCATAACTGTGGAGATGTTCACCCTCTCCCCAGATATTCCTAGGAAAACATCATTCTCCTGATTTTTTCAGAGCCAGTATATTTGATAGACTTGTGTTAACAGAGATGGACAGCTTCACAGTGAAGTTCATAAACCACATATGGGGCATATCAGAGATCATACTGTACCAAGGCTCTCCAAGCCTATGCCTCTTCTTTCATCAGCCAGTTGTACAGCTAACATCCCTTTGGGTTCTTTCAGAATTATCTAATTCACTGAAACATGTGCCTCATTCCAAGCTGGCTCTTTTTATTAACATCAAAAGGCTTTGGATCAGGCCCTATTAAAAAAAAAAAAAAAAAAAGAAATAGCTTTTCTACGAGGCTATTGTGCATTTTTTATCAGGTACACAATAGTGCTTCTGTGACTCCTCTCCCTGCCTCACCTCTCATCACACACAGGTTAGCAGATAACGTGTCATTAAAGAGCCATCACTGTCCTCCAGGAAAGCTGCAGGAAGGTTTCTTGGCCTGCCAAGCAGCAGTTCTGATAAGGGATCACCTGCACAAGCAGTGCATTCCTACCTCACCACCAACATTCTCTTCCAAGTGCACAGATGCCTTGCCACAAACTACTGTGGCTGAAAGGGTCTGAGTTGCACTGGGAGAGATGGGAAGAGGGAAAAAGGAGTTGTTATTTTAACACCATTTCTGCCTTATTCTGCAATTGAAAATTACTTATGCCTGGAGGTTAGAGAGTGGCTGTCCCTAAGCATCTCTTTCCTAGCTTTATCTCCACCCCTACCACCCAAAATCATGTTTTTATGGGCTTCACTGCAGTTATCGTCAATCAGTAATTTACAGCTGCAAAATACACATTCTCAAATGACACAGCTCTGGTCTTCATAATAAATCAAGGCCCTACCTGTAAGAGGGCAAAACTTCCCTTACAACCAAGTAAAAAATGCATTCAGTGGGATACCAGACGATTATAACAGCTCCAGTAGGAAAAGTAAATTGTAATAACAATATCCAAAGATGAACACAGAGCCCTTGTAACATCACCTCCCACTGTTCAACTGCAAGTGTTTTAACCTCAGTGAATGGTGTAAAACTTGAAATCAGAAAATTAACACAATTAAATTAGTTAACTGTAAATTAGACTAAGTTTCAAAGGAAATGAAGTAATGACACTTTTTACATTTCAGACCTTGCACAGCTGATGTTGTGTCCTTGAAGAGCTACAGATACTTCCCTGCCCTTACATTGCTGAAATCCCTTATATTGTCAGTACTGAGTACAGGAAAGTAGTCAAAATTCTACAAAATCATTTTACAAAGCATGACTAATAAAACCAAACCAAAAAAGTTATAGAGTCAGTAATTTTGAAGATGCTGAAAATTAGTTATAAAGGGTGTCTTATGACAAGACACACCTTTTAATACATCTGGAAGATATCAGAGAGTGGCAAATCAACTGAGCAAATAATCATAAATTTCAACTGAAAAATGAAGTGAGGGAAGGATGATTCAGAGAGTTTGTGTTCACTGCTCGATCTTAAATAATGGTCGAAGTACCAACAAACAGGAGAGATCTTTGCTCAGGTGCTGAATGTCTTTCTCTCCTCCTGAAGCATATATGGGTTGAAGATGTGCAGCACATCATGTAACTGGGTACTCTAAAAATGGTCCTCTGTAACCTGCCTTTCACTAGGAAAGTACAGTAATTGCAACGATTCCTGTTTTACTCTTCTAATTGCAATAAAGAAACAGAATCTCACTTTAGAAAATACTGATATTCACAGGACATAACAGCATATGTTTATTGGTAATGTCACTGCTTTTAGAAAAAATCCAGATAGCACATATAATTGAGAGAGTAATTTTAAATCTGTGAATGCATGATCCCTATCAGTTCACAAAATCCAGACTCCTTTTCCAAACTCCATTCTCCTTCTGAGGAAGAAAAAAAAAACCCAGAGGCTGCACTAAACTAGGCACAAAGTTTGTTAGACAGAAATCACAGTACAAGAATGGCAGTAAAGAGATTTAAATGTTCTGTCTGAGAGCATCAGCTCTGGTTCCTAAGCCTTACTGTGGGGCTGGGGAGCCACCCTTTGGTCATTGCTCTAAGTGCAAAATCAATAGAACCGCACACTCCGACAGCTTCTGCCCTCTGAGGAGGGCTCTTGATGAACACCTATAAATTCAGTGGTCTTGCCAACAGCTATTCCAAGGATGCCTCTGGTTTTACACCATTTACAGAGAGTATCTTGCCTCACAGGGATAGCAGGGAGGAGTAATTTCTGCGTGTGGGCGGCTTTGAGCATGTTCCGTGCTAAATGTTGTCATTGCACTCTGTGCCCTCCATGCTCTATCCTGTCACTGACACAGACCAATTCCCACAAACTGAGTGCCTGCAGCATCATTTCTCACTGAAATGAGGATGAAAGTAAACTGAACATTTGTAGCGTTGTAGGTTTCTCTCCCTGGAGCCCAAAATTGACTAAATGAAAACATTATACTGAACTACAAACTACTTTGTGATAGACAGACACAGATGAGTGTGAAAAGGAGAGCAACACACAGAAAAGACCAACAAACTGCTACCATATGATTTCAGCAAAATGGGCTGGACACTGAAGAAGAAAGGCAAAATCCTCAAAGAATGTAAAACACAGATATTAAGCTCGAGAGAGGTCAGCCGACAGGGCAGAAAGGGAAACCCACGGAAAGCAGCCAGAGAGATTAAAGTTAAGCCCCACACAACTCTTATTTCACACTGAAAACCACAAACCATTCCCGGAAAGGAAGAAACTTTTATGCTCCCTCTTAGCCTTGATGTGAGCAACCTCCTTAAATGCTTCTGCATTTTATGAGAAGGAACTGAGTTCCCAGAGTTTTCTGTTTACTCTTCCCTCAGGACTTTGGGTGTTCTGTTGTCACTTTTAACTCAGGATCATCCTCCACCATAGTCAGCTTTTGCTGGTCAGTATCAAGGGGAATCGGTCCCTGAGGCAGAAGATAAATAGTGGATACAGAAGCACAGGATAACCCAGATACAGCAGGAAAGCAGCGGTTTGGAATTTGGATACACAGCTGGGAACAACCAAGACCAGGAAATTTAGATGAACTACAGACTGCTGGATGACCAAACAGAAAAAAAAGAAAGAAGGAAGGAAAGAAACAGGGTGGAAATAGCCATCAGTTCAAAATACAGGTAATTAGCAGAGGTTGAAGTAATTAGCAGTAGTTGAGGTAATTAGCAGTTGCTGAAGCAGTCTGAATAGCCAAGGAAGCAGTTACAGCTTCTTCACATGCTCAGGAACTCTTTCAAACACTACATACCGGACAAACCTTGTGCTCCCACAAGATGAACATTCCTACTCACGTGACACTTTTGGAGATGAAGATGCCAGGAGTTGGAACGATCTCTCCCAGCCCACATGGTAAGTTAGGAGCAACATGAGGACAAAATAGGAATTTCCAGTTGATCAGACTGCAAGGACTCTTCGGCTACTTCTAAAATTAAGGGCCTTTTTCCTCCCACCACCAGAGAAAGGAGAGCACACTGGATCACTGAACATTTCCATTGGCTAAAAAGCAGTGTTTTAATCATTCTGTTAGTGGCTCCCAGATACTTTTCCTTGCCCCAAAATATAAAAAGTGAATACAAAGTATAAAACTGATAGAAAGAAAATGAACAGGGCATGAGACAGTCATCACAGTGTTTGGTTTCTTTCCTGAGGTATGGGGCCACACACATTGCATACTTTTCTGTAAAGGATTTTGTTTAAAAAAAGCATTTATTTTTATTTCAGCCTGTAATAAAGCAGTACATTTAGATTATTACACTAATTAATGCTACCACTAAATTAAACACCAGTTTTGATTTGTGACTGCAGTACTGTTAGATGTCAGTGTAGGAGGCATTTGCACCATGCACTGACAAAAGGGTCTGACTGTATTTACAGTGAGAGACATCTTTGTCTTCTGCATTTGAGCAGGTTTTCCACGTTTTCAAGGTGGCCACTTGATCATTGGAAGTTGAAACCAAGATAAACCCAGTGTGGAAAGGCCTCTTCTGAAAAAGAGTAATCACACCTAGAAGATAATGTCATAGTTTTTGGAATTATGACTGCACTTGAAAGGACTTGATTTGATACATCCCACTGCAAACCCAGGAGTGATGGGTTTTCTTGGTTAGTTTGCTAGGAAATAGAATGCTGTAACTTGGATGTGATTCCCTCCACCAATATTGGTCACAGTTGACTGTAGGGTACTGAATCTGGAACTGAAAAGAAATTTAGGAAAGCAAGTAGCATAATGTAACTGAGAAAATTTATCACCAGGCAATGGTACTCTGCCTATATTTATTCTGAAACATTTCTGAAAGAAGCATCTTAAGAAAGTTACCTTCTTGCTCCATTGCAGAAGAGCAATTGTGTGGTCTGATACTGCTGTCAAAACACAGCAGCTGCAGTGTTTTCAAAGGAAATAAAAACACATCAACGTGGACTTAGCTAATTAAAGTCATAGAGCTGAGTGGCAGGCACCATGTTGGGCTGAGGTATGACATTCTCCACCAGGCTGCAAAAGTGCCACTCAAAAAGGTAAATCTTAGACATCCAAAATACCTTGCGTCATGGTTGCTTACATCCTAGAAATGTTCATTCACAAACGCCCTCATTCTGGAGAAGTTTCCTGGGATTTTCTGTTTGGGTTGCTACAGGTGACTGGAAGCACCAGGATAAATGTGTGAGCAGTGACTGGCAAGGCACTTTAAGACTGATAACCCTTTAGCAAGGACTGATTTCATTCAAAACCATGGAAAAGCAAGGAGTTACAAGGACCTTGAGGGAACCACTGCTGCCTCCTCCTCCTCTGTACAACAGGCACCTGCCTTCAAAAGAAGATTCAGACTCCTGAATTCTAATGAAGAAACAAAAAAGACATCTCCACACATTAGGAACATGTTCAGGTGCTTTAAATCTCATCACGTGGAGACACGGCTGGAGCAGAACCAGCATCCCTGCAATGTGTTTAGCACACGTCTAACCTGGCTTTTCCCATGGTGACCCAGAGCATTCCTCTCCTCATTGTGAGGACACACATCCCACACCTGGGCAGGCACCTTGAGAAGATGCTTTTGCACTTGTCAGCTACAAAGAAAAAGGGCCAGTCATAGCTGCAGTTCCCTCAGGCAAGAGGCAGGACCTGAGAGAAGCTCCCAGAGTACCCACTCCAGAATCCCCACAAGGGAGTGCTCACAGTGCCCACCTTACAGTGCCCTTTAGAGAGAGGAACAACACAGGGTGGCAAACCTGAGGCAACCTCTCCTGGTGACACAAGAGAGAGCCACCATTCACGTGCCCCTGCTCTGGGGGACGTTGTCAGGGAGTCACTGACAAGAGCCAGGCCTTCCATGGGTGTCCCACAGGAGTGTTACCAACCAGGATGTGCCTGGAGCAGGATCACCTGGAACAGGATCACCACTGCCCGTGCTCAGGGACATTTTCACAACATGCAGCTTGTTGCCAACTACAATTTGATCTTTAAAACTCAGTTTAAAGTACTACAGAACACAACAAGGTAACTCAAACTTAAACCTTTATGACAATGAGGAAACTCCACCCTCTGAATAAAGAGCCTTTTTACCTCTATCTTAATGGTAGCAAGAAATGCTGCCAACTTCCATTAAAGGAGCATCTACTTTCCAATGAGCAACTGTAGCCTCCAGGTAATTCCTACCAGTCCCTAGCAAAGCACTGGACTACAAATAATTCAGAGGAAGTTCTTCTTGATGGGACCCTGATTGCTGGAACCTTTGAGAATCTCACTTGCTGCTGTGGAAGAGAGAAAAATGGGATAGTATAAACAATTTGAAACAGTGTGCATTTGACAGAACATTGCTTGAGCAAAAACTGTATTTTGAAAGAAATAAATCCTGTTGTGGTTTTGATTATACTAACTATTGAGTTGTTTCCACTTTGAAAATGTATATGTTTTGTTCTACACTGCCTACTAAGATGAAGAATAAAACCAGACTGATCAGTTTTGCCTTTGGAACTTAATGTTTAAATTGCAAAGACTGGCTGGTGAAATTTTGACCCAAACCAGTAACATTTTTAAACTGAAATCTTAAAACTGTTTCTGGAAACATTTCTCTTCATACTGGATTCTCAAATCTTTTTAGAGAACAGAATCAGTATTTTATGCCTGCAATATGCAACCACATTACATTCTGAAAATGGAATTATTCAGAGGGAGCAATATTTCATCAAAGAACAATTAAGGAACTGAAAAGGAAACCTTGGTGCTGTTACACCTCTCGCCCATCAGGCAAATACATAGAACAGATCAGAATGTTTTGTCCAAAGGCTGGGAAGCGCCCCAGTGACTCCCAACTGTCCGTAAAGATGTTATACTTCAGGAAGAGACGCTGCTCCAAGCTGGAAGACAGAGTAATATTCCTACTCAAGATATAGACTCCATCGTTGTGGAGAGCACAAGTCAAGTTAAGGCCGGATTTGGACGAGTTCTCATTGAGGTAGAGCCACTCTTTGGTGGCAATGTTGTAGGACTGCACAGTCAGCACGTCCTCACTGGGGCTGGATCTCTGGTTTGGTCCGAGGTCGAGGATGCAGCCCCCCACCAGGTAGATGGTCTCCTCCACAGACAGCATCTGCTGCTTGCGGACGTGCACGTCGCACAGCTCCAAGTTGGTCCAGGAATCAGAAGTGGGACAGTACTGCAGGATGCTCATGTTCCTGCCTGAAACACAGAGGACACATTCACAAACAGACAATTCTATCAGAAGGCACTCGTAGGGCACCGTTCTTCTTCCCTACGAAGTGTCCCAGCCTTTACTGCAGACTGCTCACACGCTTCAGTGCACAAGCAGGACAAGCCAGAGGAGAAATGGTGATCACTGACAACTGCAGCTCTTCGCCCTTGACAAGAAACTTCGAACGTTCTGTTCCTTGGCACAGGGGAAAGAAATTATGCTGCTTCTGGCACATTACATGATGTAAATTGTCTGGGCAGGCAGATTTTAGCAGAATAATCCCTACCTTCTAGCTTATGTTTTTAATTTTGTCTCTGATTGATACGTAAGAATTTTTTTACAAAGAGGGAAATGGAGCAATATTCTCCTCTCCAGAAGTGGTCACAGATGAATCAAACTATCATTAAGACAGTATGCTTCATTAATGGCTGTCAAGTGATGATTTATCATCCAAGCTTAACTTTGATATTTTGCATTTCATGCCATAAATCGAAGTCTTATGGAATAAAATTTGTAAAGCTGGTTACATTTCAGCAAGTGGCCTGGATGACCTAAGGGCTACCTTATAAAGAGAGAAACACACATTGTCAAAAGCATCTAAGAACCAGGAACTCTGTGCTCTGCCATCAGGCAGAGGCTCAGAAAGAAGCTGAAATCATCTCCATAATTCACAACTCAGTGGGTGCATGTGTTGGCAATAGTGTTATTCCACACAATTGTTACAATGCCACCCTGATTTATGGGGCAGTGAAGACCCAGGCTGTGCCCAAGGCTTCAGTAAATTATCACAGAATACACACAACTCAGTAAACTCAGTCCCAGTCTCTGGAGACCTGAGCTCAAATCCAACCTCAAGTGACAAGCAGGAACAGGTTTGCAGACTCCAGACGGGTCTTTTATTAAATCTGCCCCATGTTACCAGTCTGTGCTGCATGATGACTTCCAGATGAGCTCCCAGGGGGAAGAGCAGACAGGGACATACTGACAAGTTCTGTAAGGGCACAGGTATAAATAGCCAGAAATATAACTGGATTGTCATGAATGAAGTGCATCAGTGGCGTGACCAGGGAGGTGCTGCTCCAGCATTCGCACTCTGATTATTTTCATGTCAATGCTCTGTGAAACTACAGCTCTACATATACATGACCTTTGTCTACAAACAACGTACCATTCTCTGACTCATTAAGGGGAGGAGAAGTCCCAATTAAGTTTCTATGACTATCTAGAGCAGTAAACTTCCCCTGGAAAATGTGCTATTTGGGAGGAGGTGTATGAAATAGAAGTCCATTGCAATGTGGCCCTCACATGCTCAGTCCACAGCCTGGGTCTTTTATATCCACTGAAACAACAAAAAAAAACCCCAAACAAAACCCACAATACAAAACATGAACACTACAGGGCCTGACATGGAATTTCTATTATGATATAGGTTCAAAAGTGAGAGCTCCAAACTCAAGAGAAGGATTTTATTCAACAAGTGTAATTATAATTTACAGTGGGAAATTCCAGATCCTGCTATCTTTTGGAAAGTGCAGTCTCAGGACAAAGCTCTACACAAATTTGAAAAATAGCCCACAAAATCTACCAAAACTGAGGTATATACAGAAATACCAAAAATTACTAAAAATAACATAACATAAAACCCATTAATTGCTGCATGTGTTTTATCTAGTAAATGTAGCAAACCAGCAAATAAACTTTAGTGTTTCTCACATCTTTAGGCCTTAACACTTTCTGACATCCGCATAATTCAGAAGGAAAACCACCACTGTCATTGTGGCAATTCTGGTTTCTAAGTCTGCTACCTGTCCTAAGCCAAGATGTCACAGAAAAACTGATTCTAGACCCTTGTTCAGGAAATTATTTATAACAAGCACAGGTGTTTGTTGTCCTGAGCGATCCTGGATTTAAACAGAAACCTGAATGTGCTAGTTATCCACTGATCAAAACTTTTTATTTTTTTACTGTCCTATTTCCATTGAAAAAGGAAAAGACCTAGGAAATGACAGAGGTTGGAGGGCAGCAGCAATCCCCTGGATTAAGTTGGAGTGTGGAGGAAGCCAGAAGAAACTCACTACCCTGCTTCAGCTGAACCCACAGGTAGCAAGTACTCAGTCAGGAGCCTGACACAGGGCAGCAATCCTGACTGCACATGCCTTGTGGAGGAGTTTTAAAGGAATGGGATCTGAATCAGCAATGTGCTGAACTTCCTCTGCATGACACCAGGAGGAGGCAGCCTGATGAAAGAACAGCACAAACATCAGAAATGGAACTTGCAGAGTGCAGAGGGTGTAGGAGAAAAGCTGGTCCTCCCATAATCGTGTAGCAGTCTTAACCAAATCAGAGGTTTTTCACCTTACCTCTTCTTGTTCTCTCTCTAGATGAAACTGCCAAACCCCTAACTCTGGTCTCTAGAGACAAGACTTCCCATTAACCTGTTTCAACCCCTTCTCCTCGTTCTCCTGTCTCACAGGATGTTTCCCTTTGGCTCTGACTTCTCAGCATGACAAGTGTTTCCTGCCAGACATCTCTGAGTCCCAGGGCAGGACATGAGGGAGCACAATGGCCCCAAAAGGTCCCGTAGTGGGGATGAGCAGAAGACTGGGACTGCAGCTCTCCATATAGACACAGACACATTTTCCTCAGAGAAGCCACCAGGCTCTGGGTCAGAATAGTCTGGACAAAATGAGTTTGAGGGTTTTCATTACCAGAAGGCCCATAAGGGGTGGCAGTGTGTCTTTTATAAACTCTAAAATGATTCAGAGCTCAAATGTGCTCAGATACTAAAAGGGACAGCTTGTTCTAACATCAGTTTAGCTTTGCTTGCAGTACTGTCTGTACAAGCTGATCTAACTTCATTCTCAGTTTGGAAAGAAAACCCTTAAAACTACTGTGGTCAACTGAAGTGGGCAAAGGCCAAATTCAAACTTACGAAATCCTGGTAAAGACTGAACATTTGACATGTTTAAAAAATTGACTTCTAAAGCTCTGAGAAAATTGTCTTCCTCCCAAAAAAAGGCACTATGTACTTAAGGAATGAACAAATGGGAGCTCTTTTTAACTGCACTTGTTTGCCCACTGGATAAAAGAAAAGTAATTGTCAGAAGAAACTTCAAATCCTTCTCTCTGTACACTGTCCTCAGAAAATTGGTCACAGAAATTAAATAAGCTAAAAGTGTTGGTTCTTGCTTCAGCTTTTGATTATTCTATTAAGTTATTAAGGTATAGCTTGAATTTGCCTGTGAAACACTGAAATACTGCAGTGAAAAGACCATGACATCTATTAACACATGAGAAATACTAAGGCAGGCAGGTATTTTCTATGCATTTTTCCTTCTGACAGTCTAAACCAGGTATTTGAAAAGAAAACAAAGCATATATGTTGAGACCTCTATGTACTGTGTGATCAAATTCTAAGAAAAGGGAGTAGTGGCTAAGCTGGGTGTTGAAGTACCCATCAGCTTGTTCTCTCCAAATAACAGAGCCCCAGCTCCCCATTTGCTCTGAAAAAAAATATAAATACCTGATTCTTCCCTGACAGAGCTATTTTTTTTGTTTTGTTTCGTTTGTCAGTTCTTTTCTACCAGCAATTTATTTCTATGTGTTTTAATGAACATTATGCAGCCTTCTACACGAGTTCAAAAGCTTTCCTGAAAAACAGGAGAAAATTACCTGGGCCTTGGAAACACTCAGGTAAAAACCAACAAGAAGTAACAGCGAACTTGTTACCTCGTGCAGTGTATCCTCCAATAACGTAGATCTTGCCCTTGCATTCACAAGCTGAGAATTCTGCGAGAGGGTTTGGCATGGACGCCACGAAATTCCACCAGTCATTTTCTGGGTTGTAGCACTCCACGTTGGAAAGGGACTGGCCACCGATGGCATAGAGCTTTCCACTGACAGCCAGGAGCTTGAAGTTGGATCTGAAAGAACAGATTGAAATGAGTTGCATCCATGAACGGAAATATACAGGAATGTACAGTTCTTCCTACCCAGGCTCTGACACACTCATCACCACTCACAGCCTGCACCATCACTTCAGCTATCTGCAGCATCTGAACTCTTCTGTGCAAGGCTAAAATGCTGTAATGACATTGGAATTACTCAGGACAGTACCCAGGGATAGTCTGGATGTTATTGATGATGCTGCTGAGACTGAGGAATGTTTGATTTCAACCTGTGCCAGTTCAGCTCGAACTGTTCAGTTAACCAATGTGCTCAGTGGAAGGCTCGTTTTTACCAGGCTTTTAGTAATGTGCCATTGGTAGAGAAAAATGCATTACATGGACACACAGTGAAGGATATAATTTCAGCTAAAATTGCAGAAATTTCAAACAAGTCTTGATGGATGCCTACAAATGCACACTTGTCTTAGGCTGTATTATGGAATCTCTTTAATAACCCTAACAAAAAAGCAATTTAAAGTGGAACGCATTGAATCCTGTTCTGCAAAAGAAAGAAGAGAGAATCTTCTGTACCCTATTCAGCATTAAACTACTAAATACATCCTCTGAAGCAAGATCTATCTGTAAATTATGTGCCACCCATAGCTGAACAAAAATTACATTGCACTTCGTAAGCAATGCCCTCCAAACTGGTCATTTATTTCTTAGTCTGTTCCATTACACTCTCAAAATTCACACATGGCAAAGGGCAACTTTCTAATTCCTGAAGCACGAGTAGTCTCCTATCTCACACCCTGAAGGGAACACAGAAACAAATGGTCCATGGGCATTAAAGGTGCAGGTCTGGAGGAAGAAACTGGAGGATGTGAAGACAGAACTCTTGGATGCTCAGCTCTTCCTTTCAGCCAGGGAAGCTGGTCTAGCAAAGGATGAGCTTTTCCTCTCCCCAGGAACAGTCTCACTGCCTAGAAAGGTCGTTCCTTCTCTTCTGCTGAGCCACTTGAGATTATACTCATGGTAAAATTAACTGGACGTGTGGCAGCCCCTGGAGTGCACCAGCTCAGCACAAAGCCAAACGGGGAACTGTGTTATGTCTGTAAAACTGAAATGATGTTTCAGACCTGCACTGGCCTGCTGGGCAGCAAAGGGAGTTCCACCCTGCAGGAATCCAACATTCAAAACTTACTGCTAAGTACTTTTGCAGAGGTTTGTCTGGATAAAATAAACCCTGCCTAGCATCAGACTGCCCTGCAACTTCTTTTTATTAAATGTATTTGGAAAAAGGATTTGTTCCCAGATGGAATCACTTTGTTCTTGTCATCCTGATACAGCTCTGGAAACTGAAATGTTCCTTTGAAGGAATTAATTGCTTTTTATGTTTTTTTTCCCTCTCATTTATGATTAGGTCAGTCTGTTCATATTCCCTCAAGAGCAATTATGCTTTCCATTTCAGAGATTCCAGAATAACATAGCGATCAATAGCAGGTATGAAACGAGGATAACTACTTGCAAAACATTATGATTTTCAAAGCAATATACCTGTTGTAAAAGTTAGGACAGAAAAAAAAATCCACAAATTAACAAAGGGGCAAAACCACAGGGAAAATTGTCTACTGAAACACAAACAGCACAACTTTCAGCTTTAAATATTCTAAAAGAAGGCCACAAACCTTTGTGTCAGTCATTTAACCACTTCCAAACACTCGGTAAAATGGAGTGGAGGTATCTCAGATTTATGGAATTCATTACAATAAGATTCATTTTACTCAAAAGTAGCTGCAAGTATCCATCAGAACATTTTATATGAAAGTTTGGACAATGGCTCAATATGTTATGAAAAACTTCTGCCATTCACCTCTCCATGCCAGTAATAGCAGGTGTCTTTATGGAGAGCGAACATTAGGAAATATTTAGTGCATTTTTACACTCTTTTAATGTGTTGGAGCAGATGGAAACAAGGAAAGCAAACCCTGAGCAGGGAGCCAGCTCTCCACAACCAACAACTGTTCCATGGACTACAGCCTGGAAACAGCGGGGCGGAATCCATCAGATTCAGCCACTACGGAACTCCACTCGCACCTGCGACTTCCCTGCACCTGAGGGATCAAGATGTACTTTCCAAAAACCAGGCCTAGTGGGTCCCTTCTTGCTGGGACAAGCCAAGGTATGAGCTGCCTTCTGCTGCCCCCAGTTACTCTGAACAGAACCCCAGGAGCACCAGCGAGTGGGAGCTGAGGGGTTTTACCATCGCTCAAAATCCGTTCTTCACTCAATAAAGTGCAAAGTTCTACGTGCACAAAGGAAGGGAAATGTAACGCACGAATGCAAAGGAGCTGGAGGTCAGAGAGGCCTTCTGCACACAAGACAACACTCCACAGCTTCCCAGCACCCCCCATGGGCCTGGGCTGTGTTAGGTGTATCTGCAGGAGGCCGTGGTGGCAGTGGCTATGAAGGACCAGCACACATGGTTTTTGTTCACTGCCAACCTCCCTTAGTGTACAACAAAAAAGAGTTAGCCCAAATGCTGGAGAGGACTTTCTGATCAGAGGAGTGGCTAAACGTGGGAACAAGTCATCTGGAAGGAGGATTCCAGTGTAGGTTGGGATCTACATTGCTGGAGGATTTCAAAAGCAAGTCAAATGTCTATTCATTTGCAAGGTAGCCTTGGTCCTGCTGCAGAACCTGAGCCTTGGATTAACCAACATTGCTTCTTCCTGCCAAATGATCAATTTAACCTTAAAATTTCTCAAAAATCAGATGACTTCTTTATAATAGAGTTGAAGAACTTACAGGAGAGACAAGGAATAATGGAAGCACAGTTCCAGAGCAATTCCAAAGCGTTTTACGTATTTTCAATGAGTTACTTCTTTTTTCCTTTTTTTGTATTTTTTTACATGAGTCTGCAGAGTACTTTGCATCCAACATTTGGCTTTGGATGTGTGTGATACATTTGTGATAAGTAAGGTATGGATGGTTGTAACTTAAAAATTTCTGAAGTCTATTTTCTTCCAGCATGGAAGAATTTTGAGTGGATTAAAAAAAAAAAAAAAGTAAAAAATGAGGAAAGAGAAGGTCTCCTAAACAAGTAGCATTCTCTAGAAGCATCATCTCCTATATTCCTGTAAGAGCCCTCAGAGAGGCAGCAGTTCAGGCACAGATTGCTCACAAAAATCACGTTCCACGTGCATGTGCACAATTCCAGCCAGGGGCTGACATGGGTCTTCCAAGCCTGGAAGATTTACCTGCCACGAGTAGGAAGGTTCTGAAGGAAAATATAAGTGGAATATACAGCTCTAACTGGCACACACAGTAGAAATCCTACGAGTATATTATTATTAAATGGCAAATTTCAACAGACAGTGTTCACTTAAAAAAAAAAAAGGTTTGGAAAGGTATTCAAGGACATTACTGCAACAGTCTCCTATGCACTTTGTTACCTTCTTGACCCCAAAGACCACAAGTGGTCTTGGGCAACACTTACATGGAGCTGCTTCTATTAAAAAGTTCAGGTCATTCTCTGGAGAATTCCAAGTACAGAAACACCTCTAGAATGACAAGGTCTAAAAACAGTGATCTCTAGAGGACTATTTGTGACCTGGATTTAGCACTCAGACGATGAGAAATTCCATGCTCAGTCACAGGCTTCCTTTGTGAGCCTGAGCAAATTATTTTATCTCCCTTGTGTATGCATAAATTGGGAATAACACTCTCTCAAGCTCCTGGGGGCATCACAAGAACAATATACAGGAGTTGCCTAGGGTGAACAAGTTTGAAACGGAAGTAATAAGACCTGCACACGTAGAAAGAAAGCCAACAGTGATGATCCAAACCAGAATGGCTGCTAAATATTCAGGTGGCTTTTGTCTTCTACTTAGAAGTACGTTAGGACTGTTTCATCGAAACGTGCGTAGAGAATCCCAGCATCCTAGGATTCTGTATAACAACAACGGAAATAATTCATGATGAAAATATCATAGAATTTAAAAGGTTTGTTTAGGGCAGAAAACTCTTATATGAACAGAAGGGCAGCACAATTACATCCATAACTCCTCAGCCTTCCCTCGAGGCCAACACATGAAGTCACTCATGCAGGACAAATCCAGATCCTCTGCTGTCTGAAGTCAAACCAACTTCAATGGAAACGAGAGCCCTCCCTGAAGGTATGTCTGATTTCATCCATGGGATGTAATTATATCAGCTCACATAAATTCATTTGCCAGACAGTCACATGGCTGTAATTCCTCAGCAGAAGGCTGGGCAACCACCCTGCTTATTTTACTACAGCACAACAAACTAAAAATACAATGCCAAGCGAACTGCAGCTCTAATTGCAGCACAGATGTGCGGCAGACAGGCATCAGCACTGCTCATGCAGCATGCAAGCCCCTCGTGTTAAAAATGGCCCTGCTCTTGGGCTCCTAGGGCACAGGCCATCCCTCCCTGCCACAAAACACCAAGCGGGTCATCAGGGAGCTGACATGTTATGGCAGATAGAAAAAAATAACAATTAACAGCTGCAGAGCTGTGACTCCATGAAGCTGGTAAAATCAGAAATATGTTTTGTGAAGGGGTCAGATGGGTTTCCATGGAAAAAAAGCTCCCCCAATTACTCAGGGAGCAACATCCTCACTGCTACTTTGCAGGTGTAATTCTGGGTACTTTTTTGGCCTGCAATAACCACCATGGAATGTGAGACTAGAGATTATTCCAAAAATATCCATTTGCATGCTGCTTTTCTTCAGTAAATGGCCAATGAGAAATTCTATTCTAAGGAACACCTTTCTGTCACCTGTGATGGGTTTGAAGATTAAGTTGGTTTGGCAATCCCACTGAAAACAGTAATATTAGGAGAAAATATCCATGTGTTTATTTAAAGTATAATGATTATACATCCTAGCAATAAAAAAAAAAAAAAGGGCAAGCATGGAGGAAAAAAGGGTGATCTAGAGTTTGAATACACAAACTGCAAGGTGCAAAAACAGCCTTGAAAAGGTATTTTTTAAAAACCCAAGTGGCAGAGTCATCACACATAGTAACAGCTCTCTTGCTACAGACATCGCACAAACAGAACCTCGTGACTTGACCAGCATGGGACTTCTGGGAAGTAATTTCCATAAGAGACACGGCATGGGCTGATTCCATCCTCCTTTTCTAGCGAGGCCAAGTGCTCCCAACCCTGTTCACACAGGTCCTGATGTAGAATGAAGCCAGCTAAAACATCTCAGCTCCCCAGGAACCTCAGGGAACTCTGCTACAGGCTCAGCCTCCAAGAAACAGGTCTGTAAGAAAAGGTGTTTGCAGCGTTTAAAAGCCAAACACTCACTTTACAGATGAAACTTTTCCCAACACCGTTCCAAGCAGTCAGAAAGACTGAGAAAAAGGTTTCTGACCAGTTGTGATGACTGATTAGGGAGGTGATTATTTGAGTAAAATTCTCACAACAATACAAGAAGTGGAGGAAAAAAAAAAAGGTGAAACAGGAAAGACTTAATTTTAGGTTGAATCCCTATTTTGAGGGGCTTTAGGTGGCAAAAGCTAAATGGAGACAGGAACAGAGACTCCAGTTTGACTACCCAAATACAAAATATTTATGCCAATGGTTTGGGTCTCTGCATGCTCTTTCAATTCACTGGATAGCAAAAAGGATTTCCATTCTACAGTGAATTTTGGCCTCCTTACTTTTTCTTTTTCAGAGAGAAAAGATAAAATTTAAAACAATTTTACTAAAATGGAAACAAAGAAGAAGTTCATGTCGGAAACAAACTCAGTTTGTTTCAGTGAAATGAAAGCCTTTGTTTTTATAACTCCGAAGTGTGGTCAAGGTAGAGCAGCCACAACCTTGGCCAGGGAGAAGGCCTCTCTTCTTGGGTCCTCCTCAAGGCAAGGTCCCTACTAGTCTTTCAAGTATAAATTACACAAGTGTTTCTGAATACAAACTAAATCATCAATGTGTAATGAATGGTTCAAAGGGATAAAGGTAAAAAGAAAAATTGTCAAAACGATGAATGATTCCCAGATCCAAATAATTCACATCAAGTGAGAAATTTCTCACCATCTTCCTGACATTTGTCTGGTATTTCCCTGAAGTGCAGGCCTACAAAACATTCAGATTTTTATGAAAGTACAAACCACTGAATAACTGCTCCAACTAAATTTTTTTGGCCATCTCCAGCTCTGGTATAGCCTGTACATCCCCACTAAGAGCAGGAAAACTTGTCACTTCCTTAACTGGAGCTGTAATATACCACAAGGAAAGCAGAAAAGGAATTTTCTCCTTGGGTTTGTTTGGTGGTTCAGAGCACAGACAGGTCTGTATCGCGTCCCTAAGGCTGAGCCAACGCCGTGTGACCGAACAGGACCTATCGCAACCTCAGACAGGGACACACGAGCATCCCAGGGAGCAGGGGTTACCTCTTCTGGTTCATCGAGGCCAGCTGGCTCCACTCGTTCAGGCACGGGTTGTAGCAGTGCGCGGCCGAGATCTCCTGGCTGGTGATGCGGTAGCCGCCGACGATGAACAGGTAATTGTCCAGCGTGGCCGAGCCGTAGCCGCGGACGCTCACCAGGTCGGCGGGCAGGTTGTTGGCCAGTGGCAACCACCGCTGCGCCTCCTCGTCGTACCGGAGCATGGCCCAGGGCGCGTCCCCCGCGGGGTGACAGCCGGCGGGCAGCCCCGGCGGGCAGGCGCCCATGAAGTCCCCGAGCAGCACGAGGGTGGCCGTGCCCCTCATGCGACGTTCGCGCAGCTGCTGCTGCAGCGCCGGGGGCAGCAGGAGGTGCGGGCGGGCGTCGGGCCTGCGCAGCACCTGGTGGTAGTGCGCGGCCATGAAGTCCAGGCAGGCGTCGTGCAGGTCCTGCAGGCCGTACACCTGCGCCAGGCGGTGCAGCTCGAAGCAGTTGCCCAGCCGCACCTGGGACAGCAGCAGGCGCAGCAGGGGCGTGACCTGCAGGTAGGACGCGGCCTCCACCAGCTCCTCCAGCAGCGGGGGCTCCTCCTCGCCGCCCTCCTCCTGCTCCAGCCTGGCCAGGCAGGACGTATTGATGAAGTCCAGCACCAGCTCCAGCCCCAGGGCGCTCAGCCCCCCGCGCAGCAGCTGCTCCTCCTGGCCCTGCCCTGCCTCCCGCATTCCCGAGCGGTAGAGCGCTCGGAAATAGTCGCTCTGCTCGATCAGCTTCCTCTTGCACACCGGGTAGCACTTGTCCCCCAGCCGGATCTGCACCACCTCCTCTCCGGCACCGGCCCCATCCCCTGCTTCCCCTTCCCCCTCCTCTTCCTCCTCCTGCCGCCGCCGCCGCCGCTCCGCCAGGGACATCGCTCACCGCGGGCCTGGCCGCGCCTCCGCCCGGCCGGAGCCGCCGCGCCGGCTCCTCCTCCGCCGGCCGGGATGGGACGGGACGGGCCGGGCCGGGCCGGGATGGGCGGAGCGGCCCCAGGATGCCGGGAAGCGCTGTTGCCGCTCCGGCCCTGCAAGGAGTGACAAGGGGAAGGGAAAAAA
>VWZW01001147.1:160811-191694 GCA_013397115.1 Edolisoma coerulescens | reverse complement strand
AACAAACCGCACACAGGGAGGAAAGAGAAAAAAAAGCCCGAAAAAGGCAATGTTAAGCGCTCCGGCGCTGCCCGCCGGGGGGGCCGTCAGGGCATCCCCCGGGCCCAGCCAGGGTGGGTGTCAGGGACACGGTGGAAATGCCAGTGCTGGGCTCCAGGGGACAGCCCAGAGGCGCAGCGATCCCCCCTGGTGCTCCCCTCTCCTGATTTGGGCCGGCATCGCAGCTCCAGCCGCAGCTCTAACCCCTTGCCATAAATGTACCGCCGCATCCCTGGCGAGGGGCAACATTCCCGAGCCACACACGCCGGGAAGAAGCAGCACGTGTGTGCCTGGATCCGCGCACAGGCAGAGCGGAGGAGGAGCGGCACAGGCAGCCTGGTGCCATCGCAGCCCGGCACTGCCGCATCCCTTCCCGAACAAACCCCCCTGGGGCTCACCCTGCACGGCCAGTGCAGCAGTGGGACTCGGGAATGGCAAGTGCGATACGGAACTCTGCTCTGACCCTCCTGATTCTCTCCGTGTCTCAGCCCCTGGTTTGCCCTGTGAAGACACTGCATAACCTGTTCTGCTGCTCCATCTTTCCTATTTAAACTAAGTTCTTGGAACAGGACATCTCATGAGAGTGAGCTACGTACCAGGGTCCTGAGTTTGTTTGACACGAACAGGGAAAGAGCAAATTAACAACTCAGCATCTTGGGCAAGGGTAAAACGACAGATTTGCTGTTTGCCTTGCTATATTCTTGAAATACAGTGACAGTCCTTTTTTTAAAAAAAACCCTACCACCTGCTGAAATAGATGAGGTCTGCCATGCCTATATTCCTATATGATGATACTTACTATGAAGATGTTCAAAATATATTTTTTATCTTTTTAAAGATATTTCCTTTGGGTATTGCAGACTGTAGAAAATCTTTCCCTTTAGCAGTAGTGTGACTCGTGTCCAGTTAGTGCAGATTGCTTAGCTTTCAACAACTCCCTATCTTCACTGCTCAGAAGGGATCTTTTTCCCCCACTATTAAAATATTTCAATGGTATTAGTCTGTTTTGTGGGGCTTTTTTCCCCTCTCTTTTAAGGAAGGCAGGGTTGTTTACTTTTTAGCATTTCCTCTGTGAAATGATCCTCTCTCACTGTGTTGTTGATCTTCAGCTTCCTAACTCTAGCCCATGGGGATGACACAAATGTCAGTCTCAGTTACAGGTATTCTTTTCTGCTGACTTTTATAATAGCATTTTTTGTGGTGAGGTAGATTTCTGCACATTTTTGTTTTCCACCTTACTTCAAAGCATCTTCATCGTCTTGTTTTTGAAGGGCCCATTTCATGTTCTGAAATCCTTTTATATAGGATCTTAACCAGACCCAAAGAGGTCATTTCAGCAGCCTTCATTAGCTGGGTCACCATCACCTCTCACCTTCTCTTTCCTACTAATTGTGTTTCACTATTTGCTTGGTTTGTGTTCCTCTTTCAGTCTTCCTCATTATTTAATTAATATTCAAATTCCTCTTTGCTGTCTTCTGTCCTTGATGAAGCACCACAACATTTTGCTTTTTGGTTTCTTACCAAAGTTGAAGCTGAAGTATGAGCACTGGGCTATTTTTTTTCTCTGCTTCAGGTTCACCCTTCAAAAGATCATCACACACAACAAGTGTCTCACCACCTCAGTAGGAGTCCAACCCTTAATCCCTTCTTGTCCTTTAAATCCCACAGGCAGACATTTCAAGCAATTGTAATCATTAATACTCCTGAGGAAAACAGAGATCTCATGTTTGGCATGGCCAGGAAGCTGTCCTGTTGGAATACAGCAGGATTGCCATCTTTAGGCATCTGCTTTGGAGTCTCTTATGTTTCATGGATTCGTAAGTTAGCTCCTAATTGGTGAATGCTTTTTTTCCACGTAGTCATTTATGGTAAGTTGAGCCTCAAAGTGTTGACACCACAGCCTGGGTGGATGGAATATTCATTCTGTGACTGTATGTTGCCAGATGTGCCTGTGCCTGCCACTCTGCCAGGGATTTCCAGTCCTTCCTCACAGTCCATGAGGTTTGTTAATGAGCTGGATCAGTTGTGGCATGTACTAGTAAGTGTTTTATTCCTGCCAGCAAACTTTCGAGGGCACTGATGCCCACAGCTTTCAGCAGGAGCTCTCACATGCCCAAGGGGTCAGCAGCACTGAGTGGCCACTTTTGCAGAGAGCCTGTTTCCTTACCCAGTTGTTTTCACTGGGCTGATTGTGATCTCTCTGTGCGTTATCCAGGCTCAGGGCCGGGCAGTTGCGCTAAGCCAGAGTGTGCTGACAGGGAAGGTCCCTTGTTTTTTACTACACTCATCGGTCAGCCTGTGTGATGTGCTTATAGACTACTTACACTGCAAATGCACCAAGGCAAGGGCTACTCTTTTGTTCCACTTTTGTGGAGATTATTTCATCTGTCTTCCAGTCTGCTGCTATACTGGTCTATTCTAAGATCAATAATACATGTTACTATACTGGAATCAAAGAAAAGACTGCTGTTTCACCAGCAATCGTCTTGGTTGTATCTTAAGTGAATAGGAAATGTATTTTCCAGAGCTGGAACTCTCCTTCTAGAGCTACAAAGCCAAAATCTGTAGTTCAGAGCCATGAAAGATTTGTATGATCTTTGAAATAAGTATGAAAGACCATCTGTCATCCTTCAAGAACATGCTGAAGCATCAAGCATGGAAACAACCATGGTAGATGTTAAATGAGTTTATGATAAAAGAACGCGCCCTGAAGAACAAGACACTTAAACAGAGGAAGACGAGGGTAACTCTGCTCAGCATTTTAATACCTGTCTTCTAGACTTTGGCTCCTGGGGCAAAATCTTCAAGCTGTTTTAGACAGTTCATGTCTCCCTTTATAGTACCTAAGAGACAGATTGATAGCAAGGAAAAGGGTTCTCAAGTGCCAACCAAGGGAATGTGAAGACACCCGAGAGTGTCAGTAAGGGCTCTCTTGCTCCAGGGTTGTGTTGGCCGTTTGTGCTACATGATTTTTCCCTGTGTCTGATGCCTGAACTATTTTCCTGTAGTTAATGTCTGAATTACTTCCAAGGCTGAAGAGAGATCACTCTTTTCTTTTAAAAAGACATGGAAATGGAAGAAGCTTTTTTCATATAGCAACTCCATTGTAACAGACCATTCAACCACGACACAGAGAATCTGAGCCTTTCTCTGCCTGGGCACACGTTTCTATAGCCCTCTGACTTTCCCAACATAGCAAAAGCAAGGAATCACAGAGAGTCAGGAGGAGCTGCTGCTACAAAGACAAGAAAAGTAAAGCCAGAGAGACACTGGATAATACTTGAGAACCAGAGAGTAACTCCGACCTGAATGCTCCGAGGAAAGGACCACACTGAGTGAAAAAAAAACCAGTGGGAAAATTGAATTCCTTTCAGCCTTATTAGTCTAAAGTGTGAACTGGAACCAAATCTGGGGATATTTAAAATATCCATGCTATCTAATATAAAATATAAAGTGCCACATTCTGCCCTCTGAAAAGCCAGGGAATTGTACTGCACTGCCAGGGAACTGTGCATTGAGTAATAGTGGAACGACTCAAGACAGGAATTGGTCTTTTGGAAAGGATTCGCAAACTGCTACCATTGTTTAGTATTTTCCCTGTTACAGGATACAAATTAAGCATCTGTGGAACATAGGAATTATCCTGCAGTATTTCAGCATTAAAAAAATCCATGTTCTAAAGGATCTTGGCATTTCTGAGAGGAACTGACCAGACCATAATTTTACTTCAGCTGAACTCTGATTTCTGAAGGATGACCTGCTAAATGAAGGTAATTTCTCTTTTCAGATTTGCAGCCAAACAAAGCACTTCTTACCCAGCACCATTAGCGATGCTATTCCAAAAAAAAAAAAAAAAAAAGAAAAGAAGGAAAGCACTCTTATTTCTAATAGCGCTTATTTAGACTTTATTCCCTAAAATTTTCTGTTAATTTTTTTCTGCTTTTAATGTGCTGTATAATTTACTCCTTGCAATAAAGGTATGTTGCAGCACTATTGAAAGGATACTTGGAGTGGAATGTTTTTTGAAAGCAGATTATTTATTATCAAGTACTTATTAGTCACATCGGAGTGATTAATACCGAAGTGTGTGCTCCTGAGCACTCTCTGGGCAGCAGAAAGGCCATCCCAAGAGTCTGTGTGTGGTGGGCATTCTCTGTGGATCATGAGGAAGTCCAGGCACTGGACAGCAGAGTGGAAGTGGAAGAGTGTAAATCCTTACAATGCCCTTCAACCTGGTCCATTTCTTACACCACAGTCCCAGTAAGGAATTTCCTTGAAACTCCCTCAGGTGAAATGAATGTTCCCTGACAAAACCTGAACGGGGCTCAGGCTGCTGGAGTGCTCTGCCTGCTGCTGTACCCCTGTTAGGGATGTTTGCTGTGCACAAATGGATTGTGCATCCACAGCCAGGAATTTATTGTGCAGCTGTGCCTAGAGGAGACTAAACTGGGTGCTTTTGAAACAGCAGATATTTTTAATCCTGGTGTAGACAGGCAGAGCTGAATTTTAGTACATAGTAACTAGGTAAGATGAATGGTAATCCACATGGAAGTCTTCCACCCAGTACCCAGCTCTATAAAAATTCACCACAAGATTGAAACTCCATCCCCTCTGCCTAGTTCAAGTTCTGCCATAAATCAGCATCTGTTCATTAGTGTTTGCTGAACATTGTGCCTTTTGCCATAAAACTTGGCTCAAGTTTATCTGCAATGCTAGTAGATATATATTTGTATAAATCTAATCTGGCTAAGACTTGTGTTGCTCTTTGCTTGAACACACAGATCCCAGCCTTGGTGCAGAGCTTTGGCCAGAATTAGTCTGAAGCCAAGCTCTGAGAGAATCTCAGGGCCTGGCAACCCTTGGAAACCAGGGTTTAAAAAATGGTTTGCATGAAGCCCCAGGAACAGAAACTGTCATATTTCACCTCATTTTACCGTGTTGCTGGGATGAGACTGAAACCAGAATCTTTGGATCCAATTGTCCCTAACCTCGGAGAAGGTCGGATTCTTTAAAAATGTGATATATTGCTCCAAACCAAAACGTGACCACGAATAGCTGTTTTTGACAAAACAGTTGTCTCAAAAAATGCTGGTTTTTTTGACTTTAGATATTTTGCAAGAGTGTTTTGATTTCAAGGAAAATTTTAAAGGAGAAAGAAAGCAAGCACATTATTTGAATAATGTCAAAGAGACTTGGTTTGATTTTTTCCCACCTATGTACATTTCATTATTTCATGATTCATTACATTAGTCTTTTTTAACTTTTATACCTTAACAGAGTTATAGTGACATATTCTGAAATTATCAATATACTTGGCTTACTTAAAATTTTGCCCTTACCATTACTATAATAAAGGGAAAACACAAGTGCGTATCTCAGAAAAATGAGATAAAGATGATTTTAACACAGGCCTGAAATTCAGTTTATTTATGTGGAGCACAACACAGGCAGGGAACCTCATGCTGATGTCACATGGGATTATGCTGCACATTTGATTAATTTCATTAGTGACATTCACAGGAGGGCTTGGGCAGGTTCATACCTCACCTGGGAACCTGCTTGGGTCTCACGTCTCAGTTTGTCACCTTCCAACTGCTCTGTCACACAATACCTGGAGAAGAGAAGCACTCAGTGTAACCCAGTTGTGGCCTTCCAGTACTGAAGGGAGCCTACAGGAAAGATGGAGAGAGAGTCCTGACAAGGGATGGAGTGCAGGACAAGGGGGAATGGCTTCACACTGACACAGAGGGCGGGGTTAGGTTGGATATTGGGAAGGAACAATTTTGTTCCCTGTGAGGAACACAGACACAGGTTGCCCAGAGAAGCTGTGGCTGCCCCATCCCTGGAAGTGTTGAAGGCCAGGTTGGATGGAGCTCTGAGCAACCTGGGATGGTGGAAGTTGTCCCTGCCCATGGCAGAAGGATGGAAATGGGTGAGCTTTGAGGTTTCTGCCAACCCCAACCATTCCACAACTCTACAGCTAAATACATCCTTTCTGGTCCTTACATATTCTGAATGATATAACCATATATTCCATAAAAGCTAAATACGGTTCCAAAAATCAAGACATATCTGTTACTTCATATGGAAAAAGTGTCTGCTTTTGCTTCTGTTTGGCAAAAAAAGAGTTAATGCCTGATGATGAATCCTTTGTGCTGGGAAGCTCCTGGATTGTGCCATTCTCACTGCCAGCCCAGGTGGGAAACTTCAGGGGCTGTTTCTGATTATAAGAATCATGAAAAAGATCTTTTTTTTCCAGCATGGCAGATCCATTTATATATCTTCTACTGAAAGGTCTGCAAAAACATCCATGTTCTCACAGGAAACAGGCGCCTGCCTTTTTGTTTTCCAGGAGGAAATGTGAGGAGTCGGATGAAAGGAATTCCTAAATAACATGAAGTGCTGGTCTGGTACTGGCCAGACACTCCCTTGTATCAGTGAAAGCCTCTTGGTCCCTCTTTGCAGAGCACATGGAAAATCAGCCACTGCTTTGCAGGTAAGACTCGGGGATTTCCTTCTTGCAAAATGTCTGTGAATTAAAATTTCAGCACTAATTTACATTTCCCATTGAAAAGTCAAAGTGAAATTAAGGGGAAGCTGGCAGAAGACTCTGAAATTTAATAGACAGAAGTTTTCTGTTTTTAAAGGAAATTGCCTAAAGCAGCCATTTATTTACTTATTTCAGTCTCTTTATCTTTCATAAAAAAGAAAGTTTCCCTGCAGCTATTTCTGCCCTTAAAATTTATTCAGAAAAAGAGGAGGAGGAAAGAATACTTTTAATCTCCTTGTTAAGTGTTTCCCCAAGTTATTCAGAGTCTTCTCTTCTTGGAGATATGGGAAGAGTAGGAGTGAGGAAAGCAATCAGAAATGAACATTTTTGCATGCAAATCCTACGGAACAAAACAGATCTGAAATTCATACCAAACACAGGACATAATGCCAAAATACAGGCATATCTTTCCAAATTTTGAATGTGTTCCATAGCAAGTGATACCCTGGAATATTTAGAAAGCTGAAACAAATATTTTAAAAAATACACTGTCAATAGTGCTTGTGGCAATGGTAGATAAATGCCTAAAAGCTTCCCTGTGCAGTCCACTGAGTGCAAGCTATCAGGTATTTTAAAATTTATTTAAGGTTTTAAGTGCTGATTATCGCACAGATGAAAATATCAAACTACCAAAACTAAATAAAACAATACAAAGTGCCAAGAGCTTGTTTTCAGGACAGAGGCTTGAGGAATTATCCACTTACCCTCTTTCTAACAGTTTAATTCTTGTATTCCCCACAACAGACATTTATTTGGAATCCTCCTAATTATAGTTCCAATGAATAAAAGAATGCCTTGGCCTTGCTGGTGGATCAACAGGGGTTAACCTGTGCTGGGCTTTATTACCTTCCAGTGAGCTATGTAAGGAACAAAATATTACACCTGTCAGTTCATTTCCAAACTGGGGGCCTAGTTCTGCAAAAACGAACATCATCTGTAATGACTGAAGAATTAAAATGAGTTTGAGGCTCTCCCCACTCCATGTAACTGATCTATACTTCACGTGGAAAGGGGGAAATTCCTTGATTCTAATCTTGAAGGATAAAAACACAGTGTAAAATATTCTTATATATTGAACACCCAATTTTTATTGCAGACAACTATACTTCTACCTCTCTCACTCTATAGTTCATTGGGTTTAAATCAATTTCTGTATTGTAATATTTTAAAGCCTTTCTGGATGAAAGGCATAACATGGGAATTGGGGATCAGACTTGGTCCTTCTAAGAAACAAAACATGAGAGTTTCAGGTTTCAGACCAGGTGCTTGAAAAATCATCTCCCTGTATGTCAGCTGTGTTTTCTTTCTGACAGGCCTTTCCCAAGCAGGAAGCCTTGTATGGACTGCTCAATATTCTTAAATTTACTGGGGGAGAACCCTCTCATAGCTTGAATGGAGGTTCCAGCCCTCTCCAGTCACAGAGAGTTCATTTGGTCCTAGATCTTTGCAAATAAAATTGTATTATTCTTGCAATCAAAACAGTGTAGGAAGGGGAACAGATCTCCACCTCTGGTTTGTTAGCAAAGAAGGCAAATATCTGCAGTCACCAGATAGCTCAAAGTGTTCAGATCCTAAACAGAGCTGTTTCTCTGTGCTGAGTGTAACAGTGTTCCTGAACAAAGTGAGGTGGGACAATGTGCTGAGCTTGCCATAATTCACCAAATCTCAAGGCTGCCTGCATGGTTTGGTCTGAGGACAAGAGACACAAACAGGGGACCACAGATCAAGTTCTCTGAATGACTAAAACCAACCTGTCCCTTTTGTGTCTCAAAACCCATCTCCAAATAATTAAGTTAGAGAACAACAACAATAACTGTTCTAATCCTCTGTAGCTTATTAAATGGCTGCTTTCTTCCATCCAGCAGCTGCCCAAACGGCGCCATGGGCATTGTCTGGAGGAGACCCTGCCCTGGCTCACGCCTCTGGCAGACCTGGCAGCATCCTCAGCCCTCCAGGGATGGTCTCTGCAGTGCTGGTGCAGCCTTCCGTGCACCCCTGGAGCAGAGGGGGGCTCCCTGAGCCCTGACACGGGGCCATGGCTCTGCTGGTGGCAGTGGCAGAAGTGCTGCTGCTTCTGGGTCTGGCTGGGCAGTCCCAGTGCCTCTGCTCACCCACTGCCTTTTACAAGAACTGCTGGATCCGGCGCTTCCCAGGCCTCCTGGTTGACCTGCGGGAATCCCAGAGGAGGGGAGCCCAGCTGCTGAAGGGCTATGCAGAAATCTCACCCCAGCAGTGCAGCAGAGCCTGCTGCCTTCTGAGGAATGGTGAGTGCTTGTTGGCAAGATTGTGGCACACCTTCAAACCTACATTTTAGGTGATGTTTATATACACAGTCCTTCACTTGAAGAAGAAATAGAGGGGGCGGAGAGAGGATCTATAAATTTTATTGAGGCAGGAAAGCAGAGGTACATTGTAACTGTTGCCCCAACTTCAGTCCCATAGAAAGGAAATTGATAACCTGTATTTTTTTAGAAGATTAAAAACTAGAAACACATTAAAATCTTAGGGTCTGCTTTGAAGTTTTGGATCTCTGTAAAAAAGCTTGTAGGCAATTGTAGGCAATTAAGAGAGTAACTCTTCAGTATTCATCCCCATCTACTGTAGAGTGTGACAGTGATTCCAAGAGCAGTCTCTTCATGGAGAATGGCATCAGACTAGGACATGGTGAGAGGGAAAGTGCAGGAGACACACAGTTTGTCCTTCTCTGAAATACAAGAACATTCATTTCCTTGGAGAAAGAACTCTCTTATTCCATGTTTACACCATGTTTCTAGTGCAAACCAGGTATAATGGCAGTATGAACAATAAAGTTATAGCAATAAATAATAGCAGTTATTCAGCCAGCCACCCCTTTTCCCTAGCCTGGTAAACTCAGGCTCAGAGTAAAAATAAGCAAAATCATTCTTTGTCCTAAGCCTTGTACTTCCCCTGTATCACACTGCACTGGTACTCTACAGGAGTGTATTTTAGGAGGATACATGAAGTGCATCTCTGTGGTGCCTAAATTTTCAAAACTCTCCAGACTGGAAAGGAGTTTGGATACAGTTTTGGAGGATGAAAGTGAGGCACCAGTTACTAAAAATATTTAATAGAAATTTTGATGATATTTTGAATTATCAGCAAAAGTATGACCTTGACAACCTGACAGTGAAATAAGTAAGGTAACTTCCAGGAGCAGTCCTGGGAAGAATCAAATTCTGTCTCAAATAATATGAGGTGAGAAACATTACATACATTTCAGCAAGGTTGTTCCTATGTGGACAACAAACTTTTTCTGATATTCCCCCATATGGGACTGGATACTTACAGAGATAATAAATGGTAACTCAAAATCTCCTTTTTATATTCTTATATTCAAACAAAATTTGTTAAAATCTTAACTAAAACAGAGACATTAGAGGGCATTTCAAAGGGCTTTAAATCTGTTATTATTTAATGAGATACACATGTAGAACTAGGATGGCTGTTGTAGTCCAGATGTAAAACAAGAATATAAGTTCTCTTTTGACTGTCTGCTCAATTAGTTTGTATGCTACTGAGAGAACCACAGGATCTGGCCTCTCTTCCCACAGGATCTGGGCTGATATAATGAACTTCTGATGTTAGATAACATTATAACATGCAAAATGCAAGGTCATTCTGCTGAGCAGCTCAACTTTGTTCTTTATGGGTTCCAGTCTCCTGCAATCTAGCAGTGTTCTACCACGGAGCCATTCATGAGAGCAGGAACTGCCTGCACATGTCCTGCCCAGCTTTGGAAAGCTGCATTCTAAAGGCTGGAGTCGATGTCATTTTGTACAACATCACAACAGGTAATTAAGCAATTCATTTATAAAGGCTGAAAAGACAGTAACTCTAGGAAATGTTAAAATGATACCAGGTCAGCTGCTGAGCTAAATGATCACCTGAAGTAACACACAACCCTAAAAAAGATGAAAACTTTTTTCCTTTTTCATTAATATACCTACTTCTGAAAATACTTCCCCTCTTCCACTCAGTGAGAAAGGAGCTTGAAGATACACCCTGCCCTCAAGATTCATGCTCTGAGTACCTCATCAATACTGTGCTTGGCCAAAATACCCTCCCAGCTCTGAGAGACTGAGAGGAGGCTGCCACTGCTCCATATCCCCAGATCCAAGCAGCAGCAAGGCTGAACATTTATTTTCATTAGGCACATGCACCACAAGCACACAGGTAACACAGACAAACACATAAAGCAGACACACCAACACAGGGAGCACCAAAAGCCTCATCCTGCTTTTTCTGTGAGTCAAAATAAATATATTTATAAATATATATGTATATATACACCCATATATACAGTGCAAAGTCCCCCAGCAGCTGGGCTGAGATGCTCTGTCTGCCCAGTCTGGACCCCAGTCTCCCCAGTTGCTACCACTGGGATGTTTGAGCCCCCAGGGTGCAGCCTCCCTCCAGCTGCTGGTGCAGACTGTCACACACACAGGGCTTTCCTGGATTTCCCTACCCTCAGTAGCCTAGATCCCACCCTTTCCACACCTTGGGTTCCTTCCCTAAGCATCCCACAGTAAGTTGTGTGCAATCCCAAAATGCACATCCCTTGCATCCCATAAGGTGTCCCATAACCCAAGGCAGTGACACCTCCAATCCAAAGGGGCATTATTTGGGTTCCCTGCCCTGCCCCTGTCTCCACAGATCCTTTTTGTGGGTGTACAGACCAGCTTTTATCAATAAACTAACATTATTCTAATTTAATAGGAATTGATCCAGATCTTCTCATTTTTGAGAAACTGAAATCCCAAGAGCCAAATGCTCACTCCTCAGCAAGCAAACCCGAGAGGCAGCACAGCATGAAGACCCCTGAGTGGGGAAGATGCCAGCACCACAATGCCACCATGTCACGTTCTCCTCTGCTCCGAGCTCCATCTGCAGCCACGAGCCATGGCTTACCAGCCAACACTCACACCCCCAGCTGGAGCTTGACAGTGCAGAGAACTGAAGGTACTGCCTATTCCAGGGCAGAAACCTCCCCAGCAGATGATCATTTTGCTAACAGGACAAGCAGCAGGTCGGTCACCAGCTCGGACAAGAAGACTGCACACTCAGCTTTGAGCCCCAGGCCTGCCGAGGTGTTATCCCACGTGGCCACCCCTCCTCGCCTGAACAGCAGCAAGCAGCACCTCAATGAAACCAAAGGCTACAGTGGGAGGAATTCCACATCAGATAACGAGGCAGCTGCCTGGGAAGCTGCAGCTTTGGGGGTCTGGTTGATTCCTGTTGTCCTTTGCTCCTCTCTCCTCTGCCTGTGCTGTTGCACTGTTGCTCTCACAGCCGGGCGCTGCAGCTACAGGAGGGGTCACTATAAACCTGTAAGGACAAGAACAACCATGTCCAGACAGCTCATAAAATATGCTCCTGTCAAAGGTAATCTGTGAAACACCATCCTGGCTATGGAACAAACAGGATTTAAAAAATGCACCCTATACACCAGTCTACTTCTCTCACAGAACCAGTGATTACTTAGTTCAGAATATTTTGGTTATGTCTTAATTCTTGGCAGATGAAACACAACTCCCCGTCTCTTTAGGTAAGAAGCACCCACTCACATCTCCCATTGTTTGAGACATTTTGGTTCATAATCTGATGCAGATTAACGTCTGACAAACACTGTAACACTTTCCCCCAGGTTCACTGCAGCTGCAGTGTTGGCACATCTATGTGGCAGAGAATTATTTAACTGGACGACAAATCCTGCTATAGTTACCTTTGTGCTTGTCTATTTGTTACCAAATGAATAAACATCCTATGGAATGCAAGAATACACAAGTGAATTATGAAATGGTCTTTTTGTTTGAAATGGACAAAATGATCATGTTTGCTTCCAAAGAAAGGCTCATCAAAAAACCCCACACTTTAGAGAACATTGCATTTTTATATGCCTAAGAGTTAAGAAGGCTAAACCTAAACTCAGAGAAACACTTTGCAAAGAAATAGGTCTGTACTTTTTGATGCCTTTCTGCAAGCTGAATACAGCCATTACAATTCTGCTTGTGTTCACTTTATAGTCTCAAGTGCTGCCAAGAAGGCAATTCAAACTTCAAGACATTGCAGCACTAAATTCCAAATATAATTTCTCCAGAAATACAGGGAATATACTAAAATTATTATTGCTACATTATTGCATGTAGCTTTTAGGATACAGAATTCACATGCAGGTAGCTTCATCTATTTTAGATTAGAAAAATTATCTTCTCTTGACCTAAAAATTGCCCCATAATTTCAGCTGGATAATGTGTTTCAGTTTCCTTAGCCTAGGGTTTTGCCAAGCAGTGCTGAATATTGTTATCTTCAATTACAGAGGCATACACGGTTGGTGTTAGAATTAGTTGTTTCATACTTGGGATTTTTATTTGAATACCAATTTATTTTTTATTTTTGAAGACAGGAAAGTGCACAAGGCCTCCTTCTCCCTATTTCACATAGTAAGATTTGCAGTTTGAGGCAGCAGTATGGTAACACAATGCCCCTCACTCATTAATTTATAATGCTGCAAAGAATGCATTTTTTATTTAAGTCATGATTTAATCATGCATCAAGGATAGGGAAGATGCTTAAATCCATAATGTATATAGTTATGATCTATTGCTGAACTTGCAGCCACAAAAGCCTGTCTAAGGAAATTCGTTCTTACAGCATCAGTGTGGAAACAAACTGTGAATGTGGGCCATCACCTTTCTCCTCTGTACCATTAAGATATTACTGTTCTCAGATAAATATTCCAGACTTCAGCTGAAAACTGACAGGTTCTATCATATTGCAATACCTTCCTTACCTGAGACTTGCACAAATTTCATGTCCCCAAGTCCTTAAGTGTCCATTCTTCCTGTTCAGGCTGAGCTGTGCCCTGAGTGCCCCACAGAGCATCTGCTGCCAGCAAAATCAGCAATACCTCCAGCTTGGTTAACTCCTCTGTGCTATCAGTGACCCTCCAGAGCAGCTTGAGTCAAGGAAAAAAAAAGAAGAAAAGCTCGTCTTATGGGATGGATACTACTATTAGATTTTTTTAAATAGAGTAAGTCATAGGTAGTTAAACACTTGCTTTCAAAAAGGAGGGTTTTCACCTCCCTTCACTCTCAGAAAAGTAACTCCTTGCCTGCAGCAAGCCACAGCCATTCCTGGTTCCCTGTTTTTTTCATCTCCAGATTAGTGACTGTAGAGTGCACTTAAGAGCACCCTGATGCTCCTTTGAGTCTTACCCTCAATATGATGTTCTGGAGAAGAATCATATCATGCAACTGGGACCTCAGTTCTCACCAGAAAAAGATAAGGAGACAAAGTGAAAATTTCTATCTGTCCCACGAGCAAATGCTTCTGGGACAGCAGGGAATGACTAAAGCAAGATTATGTTCTGAAGAGACTTCTTGGCTTGTTGACATAGAGAGGAAAAAAAATAGGCAGAAAAAGGGTTATAGGAAACACAATAGCAGAGCTATTTTATTACAGACTGAGAGAGTCACAAGAAAATAAATAAATACATTTTAGGTATGAGGGAAAGCGAGAAATGAGTAGCAAGATGATTTGTCCAGACAGCACATCCCTTTTTAGGCAACTGTCCCTTTATCCCTTCAAGCACATGTGCCTGAAAGCAGGGGAAAAAAATATCCACTCTTTGGAATGTTTATATGGGGGTTAAAAGGAAGGTTAGTCTCCTCAAGAGTACCAGTGAAACTGAGCATCACTACTCCATTCATTCCCACAGGTGTGCACAAAGGGATACACACCTCAGTCATTTACATCATAATGTACATGACGCATTAGCACGTGCCCAGTGCTAAAGATGTGTTTATTATCGTGCTGCAGAGCTGCTTTAACCTGTAAGTCTCTTAATCTCTAACTCTTCACAGTTTTGAAACTTCAGCACAGGTTTCCAAAGAGATGGATGATGCGAAAGTATTATACAGGAAAACAGAGCTGTGTAGTTTACCTCATAAAAACATGTGCTGTATTTCACATCCTTGAGGTTGGGAAGACTCCCATGGGGGTTAAGATCCCGGTGTTCCAGGTATTCTACACAGTCACAGAGAAATACTGTCACCTTCAAACACAAACAGTTTAGAGGGAGAAGCAGAAAAGCAGAGAGGAACAGCCAAGAGCTCAAAATAGCATCCAGGCTGCCTTTTGTCCTGCCCACTGCATTACACAAGTTCTGTACTGTAACACAGAAGCCATCAGTAAAAAGCAGGAGTGTAAATCTGAGTTTTATCCCAGCATTGCTCTTGGCCAGTAGGCATCATCTGCTGTTGGGAGAGACATTTGGCTGTCCCGGTGCTCAGGTCACCTTAAATCCTGCCTGTACTGCTTGAAGCATTTATAGGATGTATGTAAGTTAGGCTTGAACACTTCAGACAGAGCTGGGGAAGCCTGTGCATTTTAGGTTTTCCATCAGTTAGCTGTGCAGCTAATGAAAAAATCAGTTTCCCTTGCTGTGCTGTTCTTTCTACCAGACATTATTATTGGTAAGGTCAAATTGTTGTTTTAGCTGAGACTTCCAGAGTTCTGCTTAGGCCCATTCAAATTCTGTGAAAAGCAAAGGAAAACGGGGTTGGTCCTCTGCTGCAGAGGATTTTCTCAGGTGCTCACATGTCCTGAGTACAGAAGGACAGCTCTGTGGAGAAAAGCAAACTTAGGGGGCTTGGGGTTTCTTAAGTCATTTCAAGGCCTTGCTCCTGCCAGCCTTGTACCCACCACTGGCTCCTCAGACTGGCTCCGAGGGCAGCCCTTGTGCAGGCACTGACAAAGCTAATTAAGGAAACAGATTTCTCCTGTGCACATACTAGAACCAAACTGCCCCTGGAACAGAGCCAGGCACAACTCCAGGCACCAGCCATACCATTCTCTTGAGTCAAACTGCTCTTACTTCCTCAGTCATTTTGGTTTCACGGCTGTTCAGAGAAGATTTGGAATTACACAGATGTACCATGTCAAATGGGAATGTTAAACATTACCCTCATTGTCCCTGGATAAAGGAGCAACCTGATAACAGCTGAAACTTTCCCCATATTCAGCTTCTGCTAAAACTTTACATTAATACACATCCAAAAGAAGGACTACTAAAGAACCAAGTCAATCAGTGCAAAATTGGGATTACAGGACAAACATTTTCAGTCTTAGCTACAGCTCTCGCAAATTCTCATAGGAACTAAAAAGTTGCATTAAACTTGGTCTCTCACCATATGAAAACAATCTTGACCTAAGAAGAATCCTTCCTAAACTGACAGTGTTTTGGCAGTGGGAACAGATCCACTCCTTGGCTGTATGCACACACAGAGCGCAGTGAGAAACCCTAGCAGGGAGTGAGCCCAGCACACGGAACACTGCAGGCATCAATTCCCCTCAGCTTTCAATGTCCTTATTCTTACTCTGCTTCTTCTAAACGAGCTGCTGGCAGGGTCACATGGTCAGCTCTTTTACAGGTATGCAGAATCCTTAACTCCCTCTGCCCCTTTTAGAGAATGACTTTCTCTCTAAGCTGAAATCTTAGTAAGCCAGGAAGGCACAATAAAAGCAAGAATTATTTATGCCCTTTTAAGGTTTGGTAGGGTTTTTTTTTCTTAACCGTGAGAAGGCAATAAAATTGTCTGTGATTCCAGTGTTTTAAATCAATTCCTTTCAATTACAAATTACCAAATATAAGATAAACATCCATGTAATTCTTTCTCTGTGCTACATAGGATGCTACAAACTTTTTCTTTCCTTGAAAAGCCTTGAAAAGTATTCAAGAGAGAAGTCGGCAGGCCTGAGGGCTCCAAGACTCAGTCCATTCCTATTTAGTTACAAACCCACCTCACCAACTCCCATCATTCTTCCTGTCCCATGTACTCTGGGATCTTCTCAACAACTGCTAGTTCACCTTCCCACTATCATCCCGTTCTCCACCTTATTTTACTCCATTATTTTAAAGACAGGTGCTTTTACACAGGGTATTTGTTTGCCCTCATGACAACAACTGAGAGCCTCACACTGTCCAGAGTGCTTCAACACCTCTCCAAATCAGACTACTTAGGCAACATTATCCTCATTTTACACATAGGGAAAAATCTGAATGGCATTTGAAAAGCATTTAGAGCTCTTAATTTTCAGACTTTTAATTAATGGAACTGGGAGCCTAACTAATTTAATTAGTTTTGACATTGTTGCTCTAGGTTAAATGCCCAAAGAAGTGTGAGAAATCAGAATGTGATTAAGCAGAGGACTGAACCAGGATCTCCCATGCTAAGAAAACACAGAATAAAACATTCCAGTTACCAGTATGAATCCAAACATACTTTTATTCAAAGGACAAGATTCCTGGACAGGACTTAACTCATCGTCAAGTTTCATTTTTTGGTTCAGGTTCTGAATAATTATACATCCATATCATCAAGAAATACTAACAGAGTAGTTGAACATCTCTGTAATGATCAGGTATACCTGCAGACTGCTCTCATGCTTGTATATTCAGCAGTTTCTTCACAGACTCCTTGTACTGAGACATGTTACTTTCCGTTTCACCTTCGTTTTTAAGTGCAATGACTGAGTTTCTGTAATTCTTAACCACTTCAGATGCGAGCAGCTCCTCCTTTGTGACATTACTGACATTCTCTGAGGCTTTTATCCGAAGCAGCGTGTCCAAGGCATTCTTCTGAGAGCGACTGTTCTCCCAGATGTACTCTTCCATGTCTTCCTCAGACTTCTCGCTCTCCCACTTCTCAGTTTTCTGAAAGAAAATACACAGCCTTAAAAACTACCCAAGACTGAAACAAAGCGACAATAATTTGAAGAAATTTATCTCTCATAGCAATTCCCTTTAAAAACTGCATTCATTGTGGAAGGTATTTCCTCCTCTAGAGTCCAAGGCTTGTAACTCAAGCCTGTATGAGCAGGATGAGCTCCTTTCTCCCACTCATCAGGTTCTTTATGTATCTGGCAGATAAAACTGGGTGAGTCAGAGTGGGAGGAAAAGCTTATGGACTATACATAATGAATAACTAAAAACCCTGTAAAAGTAGTAATTTTAAAGAGCCCTAAACACTGCAGTTCTGGAAGCAGCCACCCAGCTATTATGTCCCTAGCACAGGATTCTGGTCTGGCTACATTGGCTGGTAGAGGGAAAGTGAGACAGTGCCTAACGAGTGACCCATGATGTGGGTCAGGAGGAAAAGCACCACCAACAAATCCGTTTCTTCTTCCTGCAAAACAAATTGCTTCTCAAAAGAATCTCTACCCACAAGGTGCTAATCTTTATTTAATCGGTGCTGCAAAATTACACAGGAGCACAAGTTGGGCACTGACAGAAGACACCATCCCAGTGCCTGTAAATACACTTGTTCTGTATAAATTCTGTCTTTCAACATTTCTCCAGCAGGCCTTAAAAGTTTTTAAGGAGTATTTCAAATGTTATATAACCTGCTAGTTTTGTATATTTTATTTGTATTGTACTTTGATAAATACAGATGCTTCAGTGATATATTTTCATTTTTATATATTGCAGGCTGTATGTTTGAGTATTTATAACTATTTAGTACTTTACTGATGTAACCAATATGTCATATCTTTATATTAGCTCAACTATGTAAGAATCACAATATTTTTGGTTTAGTTTTGCTATTCATGTTTTTCTTACAATTGTTATAAGATCATGTCTAAATAAAACTGGCACTTCTCTGGAAATAAATTCAGAGAAACCTTATAGTAAAGCATTTACATCATATGGATTTTTTCTTTTTTAAAACCACTTGCCAAAAAGGGCTCTTCAGTAAATTTTTAGCTATGTAATGCAGAACCAAAAAATCTTGCAAGTCACAGGAGGAGGGTTTTTTTTGTTGTTTGGGATTTTTTTTTGTTGGCTTTTTCTTTTCTGGGAGGGAGGCAAGGTGGGGGGTGTGTGTTGGTATTGTTTTTCATTTGTTTATTTAAAAGTATTCTTTCCACTAAGCATCAAGGCTGCTGCAGTCAAACCACAGTATTCAACAACCTTTAATTAAGCCCCAGGATTTTTTTCCCCTACAATTCTTGTGTCCTTGGATTCCTCTATCTGAATTTAAAACACTTTCCCAACTGCTGTGTCCTGCACCTGGTAAATGGCATCTCTTGTCTTTTGAATCTGAGTCCAAATGTTTAGTCAGAAGCAGCAATTCCCACTGCTCAAAGGTTCATATGACTGACATTAAACCCTGGGCACAACAAACCACAGGAATAAAAGGACCTCATTCAATTTCTAGAGGGGAAAAAGAGGAAAAAAAAGACATCCTGTAGCCCTGTCTTGCTGAAACATTAATGGAACAAGTGGGTACAGTGAAATGTTCCTTGTATGTTTGACAAACCCTGCAATCCAGGGTGGAGATTTACAGTTTTAAATTAACAACATCATCCTGCTTTACACATCCCTTGTTTATCTGCAGAATGCCTATCCAAGACATTTTTTCCCCCAAACTCCAGCAGAATTTTCAAGCCACAGCCTCTCTCACAGGGATAGGGTTTCTCAGGAGTAAGGGAATATGGGTATCACTCCTGGTCACTCCCTGGACCAAACTCATGTCTGAAGTTCAAACAAAAGATCCCTGTGAGGCTTTTAAACACCTCTAAGTCATAGCAGAGACAACAAGGACTAATGACAGTATTACATTTATCTCTTGAGGAAAATCCTTCTCTGCAGACAGTAACTCACAGGATTTTAGAGATGCACGCCCATAAACAGATTAAGATTTCCCTACCTCTTAACAATACAAAGCAAGATTTTAAAGCAGCTGTTGAGTATTCCTTTCTCAGAATCCTTCCCAGCAGAACGATGTTGTCAACATGGATTTTAAAATAAAATCTGACTGCATGGTGGGAGGTGAAGGTGAAGGCAGGAAGGGATTTGACAGTAGAGGGAGATTTCCAAATCCATTAGTTTTTGCAAACTAACTGTATCCAGTGAAACTTAAATACCTTTTCAGCACAATTTATTGCCAGAGAAAAGTGGCTGTAGAATTATAGAGGCAATTGGAAACATCCCCTAGATAGACAAGCACCCCTGAACTCTGAACGGAGGAAATGTTACACGTGTTGCAGTCTCAGTTTCAAGTGTTATGAAAAAAACTAATAAAGAAAATCAAATAAAGTTCAAAAATTAGGTCTTTATCACTCAGACTTTGTTAGTTGAATTATTTTCGTCCGCTGCAAATTTAAAATGGTAGTGAACACTGCAGTCTTAAAAATGAGAACAAAACTGTGAGAAGTGGAATACAAGTGTGATACTGTGTAACGTTCTCCTAGAATCCTCACTTTGTGAACCAGGTTTTAAAAATGAGAATTCACTAAAAATAGTTTCCTCATTCTATCATGCATGAGACAGAATCTCAGTATTATCCAGTTTGGCTGAAGATGCACTCTGCTGATAATTTCAACCTTTTCCTCTAACAAAATTTACAATAAGAATCAAAAACACCCAAACCAAAACACCAGAAACCAATTTTCCATATAAAATAGAAGATCTAAACCTATGACTAAAGAGGCACGGAAAGGCTATTTTTTTCACTTCCTAATGCAAATATAAAGAATTTTTTTTTCATGCCACAAACATAATAAGGATTTGTTTCTAAGCAGATCTTTTATGCTACAGTTTAAACCAATGTTTTGGGAGGTTTACAAGCCTTTACAGTGCTTAATCTGAATTCTGAAAGAGTATGAATGTAAAATAGCACTTTGGATAGTAAAGTTGCTTTTTACATGTAGGCCATTAACAAAAAGCTTCACTTTACATGGTACCTTAAAATACAGAAGAAAGAAAAGAATTTGGGATCTCTTAAGCAGGCATTTCACCATCAACGTGCTTGGGGTTTTTTCAGCCAGTTGAACTTGCACAATTTTGCTGCTGCAGTGATACAGAGGCTTAAAATTGCCAGTTCCCTGATGTTCCTTTTGGGAAAAACATTTTAACTGAAATTTCTCCAGTGGCACACAGAAATCTTGAGGGCAATTAAAAACATGACTCATGTTGGTCAATTTTCTTGTCAATGGTTTGAACAGTTAAATATTTAATGCTGTTGAGCAAAGAACAGGTATTTTAGAAGGTTTATTTTTGAGGGGAAGGGAAGTTCCTTAAATTCCAAGTCAAATTTCAAACTCTGCATAGCCTGGAATAAATGCACCTATATCTTTGTACTGCACTGAAATAAAAGATACTCTGTGTGGTACAATAATCTTAGATTTTCAGGTAATAGATGGCAGCTATGCTAACAATTTGCAAATTACTGGGTACCTTCAATCCTAAGAGGAGTTGCCAAAACAATTATGTGCATATCTCTTTGGCTATAATACACTTTTGTTCTGTATTATTTAATTAACAACTTAGAAATATCAACAGAAGTTTGTAGAGAGGCAAAACCTACTTTTACCATACGAGATTGGATACAAAAATTGTAATTACTTGGTGCTGTGGAATAAGTTAAAATCCATTCTTCTGAATAAGCAGAACTGGATTTTCTAGGGCATGGCGATGGCACAGGACAGGCAGGACCTCTAGAGGGTTGAGGGAAAATCAAGAAACTGTGAGGACTAAACATTCCAGTGAGGTACAAATGTGTAACACAAAAGGAGAACAAGCAGAGAAACAAAAACAGAACTCTGCCCCAAAAACTAACACTGCGTAAGAGATGCTCTCATGTTAATGATGCTCTCATAATTAATGATACCCTCAAGTTTAATCTCTGGCTCTGTAACTAACTCGAGGAGGTTGCCCATCAGCCTCTTTCAAAACTAAGGACAACATCTAATTTCTCGAGGCTGGAGTGGCTGCATGCATTTTCTGGAAAATCCAGGCTTCTGAAAGGGTCATTTGTATCTACCTCAGTTTGTTTTCTGAAGGCTGATCAGATAAGATTTTGATCTCATCAAGAGAGATCAGTGATATTAAAAGTCCAAGTTTTGGTGATTTTCTGTTCGGTTTTTTAACGTCTACACCCCACAAGACTTCGTTTCACTCCAACACAGCCTGAAAATTGCACACCTGCAAAAATTGTATTTATGCATCAAAAAGGAACCTTGTTTTTCCAGCAACAAGAAACATGGAGCTTAAACACAAGGTACTGCAAAAAGCTTACTACAGTCAGAAATATTACAAAGACAATTCCTCATTCAACATTTTGCTGGAATGCTCATCCTTTTTGGTTCAAAGAGGTACAAAAAAAGTGTAACCTTCTTCTACAAGAATACACATTTCCTGTCAGGAAACCTCTTTCCTTTGATTTTAAATGTCTGAATTCAGAGAAAATTTTTCAAATTTAACATCTACTGTAAAGCCACTTTAGCTTTACCTTTTCTGGTTCCCATTACTGATGAGGACTCAGCTGTCTGAGCACTGGTGAGCATACAATGGAATCCGTGGTTCAAAACAGAGGATATATTCCAACATTTAGAGACCAGCCTCACTTCAGCCTCAGTCTGTATTACTTAAACCACATACACTGACACACAGAGAGAGAATCCTGTTCTGGATAGGGAGGGCACAATTATACCACCCTTCATTGTTCTGAGATCCCAAAGTCAGGAGATTTACCCTGAACATCTTCAGTTATACTAAAAGGTGGCCAAGGAGTTTCAGCAAGACTTGAGTGCCTCCTCCACCTCCTACTGCAACTCTACATGTCATAACATCCTGAGTGTTCCTAACATGAACTTTAGAATCCTAAGTAGCCAGAGACCTGCTTAGGTTTCCACAGTGGACTCCTATCCTTTCACATCTTTAAGGCTGAACTACAAGGGAAACTCCCACTATGAAACTGCAAAATTCTGCTGTTACCAAGTGTTACTGGCACAACCTGAAGTGGTAAAAATTATGTTTATTTGGAATAGCTTAAAATGACTGTAATTGAAAAAAGTGAAGATGAAGCCTAAAGAAAAGCTGTATGATGGGTTTGAGTGTTATCACCAGTGGTCATGCAAAAATACCCACTCAGTATGCAGACGCAGACTCTGCATCCCCCCAGTGCCTTGCCACTGAAAGCTCTAACAAGAAATGCAGAAGTAGTTCCCCTCAAATTCAGTCAAGCTGTACAGCTGTGGGGTTGATGGATAAATTTTAGTTAAGCCTCCACTGCCGTGCTGTCTGTCCATTCTTCATTTTTTTCCTTCCCTCACCTTTCTGTTTCAACTTCCCTGCTCCTTCATCACTATCAGACATCTACAAGGCAGGCACAGAGCAGAGATGCACCCAGAAGACCCTCTGGCTATTATTCTTCATATTAAAAAGCCACTTCCCGCCTATCCCTACTGCTATATTCTTTCTTCCTTACTGTTAAAAAGTCTTGAACCTTTCATCAGACTTCCATAACTACACTACCAGAATAGGTAAGAGAATTCCAAAATGTGGGTTGAATTACTCTGCTGTTAATATGTCAGATTAGACTTCCTACTGTAAGAAGTAGTGGAGAATAGAAAATCCAGGGCAACTTTTTAGTAATCTTTCAAAATCTCAGCTTTGCAAGGCAGAATCGAGGTCCTTTGCTCTCCCTCATCTTGTGTATGTTGAAACACCACGTGGAATTGGAGCAATAAAAATTTAATTACTCTCAACGTTTTTCCTTACTGGAAAATTGACTTCCTGCTGCGTTTGCTTCTCATTCCCGCTGTCAACTCCTAAAAGAAGTGGACTTCTGAGTGATAAACTATTAATCCAAGCTGTGTGAAGGAATCAAGCCATGATCCTTTCCACCACTCGAGGGCAGCAAACCCATAGTCTAAAAACCACTTGTACCATAAAAAGACATCCAGATTTTGAGTGATATTACAGCATTCAAGCAGTACCATCATTTAAAGGCAGCAAAAATACAACTGGTTAAGCTGCTGTTTAATAATCTATCTAATATATCTCACTCTTTCACTGATTAATTCAATCCAGGCACAATCCTGTGGCATAATTTGAAAGGAATCACAGAAAAAGCCCAAAGAAAATAAATTTAATTCTTACTAATTGGGGCAAGTCAGCTATTTAATTCATATATTCTGGAAGTTAACAAAACACAAATGTTTGTTTAATAACCTGACAACTAGTAAACAGGAAGCAAAAGATCTCCAAGTATTTTAGAATGACAAAATAAATTAACATTCTTATGTTTTAAAGATTTTTAAAACTGTTTTAAAATGACTGAACTCATGGGTCTGATACTGCATTTGTAACTGTAATAAAAGAATGATGCATCGCTGGCAACTAAAACATAATTACACTTGAAATTACATTTCCTGATGTATATCTGCATATAACTCTTCCTCCTATACACACTTGCCAATTGACAAAATCCAGTAATCCAGACATTAACGTAAATCATATGAGTTCTGCCACATTTAACGAGATCACGGGCAAAGTTGTCAGGCTTGAGGGCAAAAGTTGCATGGATCCAGCTTTCCTTCGCTCAGCAAGAATGGAGCACTGCCCTCATCTTTTGATTCAATTCCATCAGCCACATGCATTAACAGTGTGGCATTGCTCTGCTGGAAAGCCATCAAATCCTACAATTAGTTCTGCAAAGAGGACTGACGTCACTGCCTAAATGGAAGGCCAGGCCCTGTCCATCCCCCTCCAATATTAAAGTTCATGTAAATGAAAATAAACCACACATTGTTTGCTCATGGCTTACAGATCCAACCTGTCTTTCAGCAAGTTATTAAAAGGCATTATCCCTGATCAGGGGGGAAAAAACCATGCCACAAAACAAAACATGTCACACAAAATAAAAAACCATGTCTCAGGAAACCATGAATTTTTCATGGCATTCAAAGACAATTACAACTGATTGACGAACTCATCAAATATTAACATGGAGGATGAAAGGTAATAAAAGTGCAAGAGACTTGTGCATATTCAATACACACTGAACACTCCCATATCAATATTGCATAGCCCTGTCTGCCAGCACTAATTAAAGCTGGAGCCCAGAACAGCTGTGGTGTTTGTCTGAGATTAATAAAGTGAGCACTGTCTAGCTCTCTTGTCATTGCTTAATACTGGAAACCACTCTGCCATTAATTTAAGATTTGTAATACAGTGTGATGCTGTTGGGGAGAAAAACATCCATGTGTATTTGAAATCTAGAGTAAATGTTATCTGTCACCACCGATTTAATTTGATGCAATCTACAATTACAGAATTATCCTTCAAGGCAACTGCCACTGAAAGGGAAATACAGCTCATCCTCCTTAGCATGTTCTTAACGTCAGCACTGCAGTGATCTCAAAGATCACTCAAAGATCACTCAAAGAAAATCAAGAACAATTCATAAAAATGCTAAGTATGGACATTCCATTGAACTACTCTAGAACAACTGAAAACAGTTAAGTAATGAGTTTGAGCAGTGGGTAAGGTAAAACTTCTGTCAGAGTGACACACGGAGATGATGAAGGCTTTCACTGTCTCAAACAATGTGAAAGTGACACAGGACATTTAAACAAAGTTCAGTCATCCAAAACATTACTACGGATTTCCAACAACAATTTCAGTTCCGACTGCTCACTTGTTTTCTGTAAAAAACGCCTGGAAGACCGTTGAAGGGAATCAACACAATTAACCATGAAAATACAGGAGACAAGTGTGAAGAATTCCCTGTGAAAGGAACGTCTGTGCTCAGAAGGTGGGAAAGCTGTCCCTTTCCTGAGCAAGAGGGAGCTCAGAAAAGCAGTCATCTTGAGGCAAGGTATGTGAGAGAGCATTTAAGAAGCAGAACACTTCCAAATGACAGCCATGGTTTACTGTAGCCCAGGAAGAGCCCAAAGGACACATTCTAATTAACAGACAGGAATCTGGAATCAGACAGAATGTTCTCCTGGTTGAATTTGAAGAAAAGTGAGTTGGAAGCAAACAGAATTGTAAGGTAATGTACTCTAAGTTGTAATAGAGAGCACATTAAGAGAGCCCATGCACAACTGCTTACCCAGGATTCGTGGTACAGAACTGTGAGCAGGTGCATGCCATAATCATAGTTCTGTCTTCTTAGGGGACACCTGGAAAGGCAGAAACATTTTTTGGAACAAAAGGTTAAAACCTACCATCACATTTCCTACTGTGTAATGTAGGGAATCCTAGGAAATGAGTGGTTGATTCCTGTCCATTTCTGAATTATGAAACAACCAAGAATAACATCATGGAGGCATGAATTTTAAGAACACAGGAAAATGGGCAGCTGCAAGTCAGCAGGAAAATATACAGTATCCTTACTGTATATTTACAATACAATATAAGGAATTTACAAACCTTCTGGAAACATTATAAACTTCTTTGTCCCCTGTGCCAAAGTGGAATCCACCATAAAGTCTGAACTCTTTTAAAACTTGTTTTTAACAGTTAATAACAAGAGTAGTGTTAATTAAGTCCTATTTTAGCCTTAAAACATAATAATTCACCAAGACAATAACTGGTATTACTAGAAGACACCCAGCCTTTTTTCTGCTGTGGCCACTGCTACAATATTTTTGTTTCCTTCTGGCAGCTCACCTGTCTGTGGTAATTGTGAGCACATCTGTCTCCTGACAGTACTGCTCTCCCACGAGCTTAATGAGCTTCTTCTTTGCATGGTCATCCAAATTCAGGTTAGTAAGTTTAACCTTCAAGAAAAGGAGAACACAACTTTAATTCCTTGGAAGATCCAAACTCTGAAAGTACTTGAGACAGGCACATCTTCTATGAAGAATCAGGAGAGCTATTTGGGATGCACTTGCATAATTTCCTCGGATTGTATCACGTTGGAAGTCTTAACACAAGGCAAGAGTAATGAGAGTATTCAAACAATATAAACCTGCATAATAAAATTCCCACAATGCCTTACAAGTCCCAAGGCCAGTCAATATGAATGGGCAGATTTGGCCAGGAACACACAGATGTACTCATTTGTGTGTGATTCTGAATTCCCTCCATTTCCCTCATTTCCTTACAGCAGATCACACTTGCATATTTGAAAAAGAAAGCCAAGCATTTTGGGATTTGAAACAAAGGCTGTTTACTAAAACTACTACTTACTCTTAAGGTCACCACTCTTGCTTTGGGATTCCGAATAGAAGTCCCTGAAGAAACATAATCTACTGTTTCAATTTCAATGGGGAAATGCTGTTCACATTTCTCATCACTGTCCAGAGCACTTGGCCATTCAGTGCAGAAATCTGTACAACAAAGACAAAACACTCTCAGTAATACCTGTCTGGTATATTCGGCTGGGTTTCTTTCTTTCAAATGTACTGCAATATATGTTTTTAGAAGTACTAGTCCTAGAAACCACACTCATTTAGGTAACAGCAGTGTTTCTGCTAGACTTGCTCCAGTATTGCCAGGTCTCTCTTTGTACTGGCTTCCCCAAAACAGGATACAGTACTCCAGATGCAGTCTCATCACTGCCAAATAGGATCCTAGAATGGTTTGGGTGGGAAGTGACCCTCCTGCTATGGGGATTTTCTACTAGATCCAGCTGCTCAAAGCCCTGTCCAACCTGAGGTTGAACACTTCCAGGATGGGGGCATCCACAGCTTCTCTGGGCAAGCTCTTCCAGTGTCTCACCACCCTCATCACAAAAAAGGCTTCCTTTGCCTGAGCTCCTCATTAGGTTCCCCTGACCAGCTTGCTGGGTGGAAAGATGTTCCTGTAGATCCTGCATCTCCCCAGCAGACCCTGCTCTCACAGAAGGTCTCATATTAATAGCTTTTTGGTCATTAAATGCAGCCCATAATGGCTACTGATTGAAGCCTGGTTCAGTCACAGAGTTCTCTGAGAACTGAGTCACATTCACCACTCACCTTCTGTAAGGCACTAAACTATCAGCTCATCAGTTCAAGCAAGGTCTTGTGGAAAAGTAACATTTCAGTCTTACTGTTGTGCTGAAAACCTCCTGAGGCTTCTCTGCTACCACCTGGATGACTCCTGGCAGCAGCAGGAAAGCAGACAGCACCAGCCAAAGCCAGCTGAATAACCAGCTTCACAAGTGTACCATGTCTCACCTCCATCACACACAGTTACATTTTGCATTGTCTGAAAACTTTGAGAGATGGTTTAAAAAGAAAAAAACAACCAACCAACCAAAAACCCCCAAAAAACCTCAACCCCCCTCACCTTTAAGAGCTGCACAGTGTTTCTTAATTGCAGGAGGAGTAAGATGCAAAAAATTGGGAATCTGAAACAGACACATTAAGAGTTACCAAAATAATAGCTTTTTGTCTGATCATAAGTAAATGGGCATTACTGAAATCTGATTACACTTCTCACATTTGATAAAGCAGTACAACATGCTTAAGGAAATATTCAGACAAGCAGACTCTTCTCAAGTCTGATTTAGGGAAAGACTTAACTCTGTGATAAAAGTCACAGGAATGATCATCCTAAAAAGTGTCCCAATATCGTTCCTTTGTTAATTAACTTTATATGTGTTACCACTTAGAAATTCAAGGGGATTATCTGACTTTATAACAGAAAGGAGTCTCCAAGACAAATATTCCAATCAAAGCAGTACAGCCTCAGTGAACAGTGACTCTAGAAGTGGCCCCCCAGCCATGGCATGTGTCTTACCTTGATAAGTTCTAGGTTGCCTTCTTTGGGGGGAGGCACTCCTCCCTTCACTGGGTAACCCATTCGGATGGGGAGAGGCACAGAGGCAGGTTTGAAGGCAGCTGCTGTTGGGTACACACTGCTCCAGTCCTGATCAACAGCCATCCTCTCCGTCCTGGGAGGTGCAGACTAATCAAGGGAAAAGGGGACAAGGGGGATGGGAGATACACAGGATGTAAGACAAGGCAGGATCAACACACCAACCAGTGATTTCAGGAATCAATTCCCACAGCTGGGCATTTCAAGACACCTTTACAGCAGAAGTTGGTGCTGATTTGTAGAGAAATTTTTAGCAGAGAGCCTCTCCCACCTTAGCTACCAGGCCTTTCCCAATCTTCCACTGTATTTGATGGCAGAGATGCTTACGAAGAAGAACTTGCCATCTTCCTGCCTTGGGGTAAATCAGGAGGGGGAATCAAACCAGTACAGAATTGCAAACTCCATTCCCTAAAGGGCCTGAACATGTGGTGGGGGACAAGACAATTAAAATTCTGGAATCCTGTAGGTGTGGAACAGTTAATAACTAATAATGCTGCAATTTCTTACCATAGAAATTCCAGTGTAGGGACAATGTATCAGTACATTGCAGAAACAGCTTATATCCTTCAATAACTGACCATCATTTCAGTCAAATGCTCTTAAAAGAAGAAAAGCTTTATGCCAGAAAGCAACCACCACAGATCCTGTGAACTCAGGCTGAAAACAACATTGACATGTCTGGTTTATTGGAAATGCAACTTCAAGTTACTTTTCAGACCTGTACTACATGGTGTAAATGCAAGTTAACCATCAGCTTGGTGTTACATTTTTGATTTTTGATAGCAGACTTAAAAGGTTACAGAAGGCAGGTAGCTGGCCTGGAACAGTCCCAGTGGATTGTTTCACCAGGACCTGACTGCAGAAGGGGCTCCTGGGCAAACTGTTACAACACACAGCTTAGAAAACGTTCCCAAACACCTGAGCTAACTGTAAATCATTTCAGTACTTACTGATCTTACAAACTGTGGTGTCCTGCCTCTTCTCCTTACTGAACCTGAAAGAAGGAAAAAGAAAAGGGAAAAAGAAAAACATTTTAAAAATAAATTAGTATAGAGTTTAGGGAAGAAAAAACGTAGCATAATTCTGCCTGGTTTTTTTGTCTTTGTGACAATATCCAGTAACAATCCCCCATCTTTACATGGAAGAAGGGGAAGATCAGACACTCAAGACTGCAGATTACTAATTTATTTTGTTAAACATAATATAAGAAAGAACACGGAGGACAAGAGTGAAGTACACTTTTGCCTTCATCCCTGTGCTCTCTTTCCCACACAGCTGTTCAGTTACAAATCACTCTCCACCAGCAGCACAAGATGGATAAACTTAAGAGTTCCTATTTCCAAAAGGAGAGTGCAGTGGCTCCAGCCTTTCCTTCTGACAGCACAGCTTCACACCCTCTTCTGTGCCACTCTCCAGCTCAACTAACCCCTGCATGAACAGTTTGGACATTGGATTGTTTCTCTTCTTGAACTGGGGATGGGGAACACGTTGATCTGGCTTACTGGGCAGTCCCACAGAAGGTGGAACAGGAAGTGAAAGAGTTTAATCCCTTTCAGGCCTGGGCTCTTCCTGGCTCTGCTTTGTAGCCCACTGATTTCACCTGGAGCTGTGGTGAGGGACCCCTAGGGATGTGTGAAGTCAGCAAACACCACCGGATTTTCAAACTAAACACTGATCTTTGCATGCTTGTCTTCATTTCCTCCTCCTCCTCCAATTCTAAAACCCTTCCAAACCCCACTGTCCAAAAAACAACACCAGAATAAAATGGCCTCAGACACATGAAGGTGAACCTGATGACATTTATTTTCAAGTATCTGGTTTGAGTTCAGAGGTTTCATCGATTGTACATATTTAGCAAAAAGCAATGACTGCGATTTAGGAGGGGATGTTTGGGTTCTTTTATGTCTCATTCATATATCTTACAATCCCACACCATAAAAACTTCTGGATTTCACAGGTTATTTGTTTTCCTTATCTGAGAACTTTATGGACCCTTTTCTCTTCATCCTCTTCTTGCTATTAAAATATTAAACCGGACGGTACATCCAGGGCTCTCCAACAGATAATATATACCATTCCTTTATCCCTCGACTTAGCTTCTTCGTGCCTTCACACACAGCCCCACCCCACAACAACCTTACTATTTCTGTTACAAACATCTGTAATTTCAGGCCAGGACGCTTTTAACCTTTAACTACTGTAGTGTCACCGGACATCACTCAAAGGCGCTTTCAGCGACCTGGCGTGCTCCGGATGCCCACCGGGAAAAGGCCGGGAAAACCTGACCCACAGCTCCCATTCGCAGAGGCCAGGCACGACACCAAAGGTTTCGCAGGAGTACACACAGGGATGAGATTCCCTCTGGGAATTACCGACACAGGCAGCGCTCCGCCGCAGCCCTGCCTGCCGTCTGTCCCGCCATGCCGGCGCTGCAGCCCGACCGCCCCGGGCACCCCGCGCTCACCTTCCCGAGGCTGCGGCCCTTCCGTGCCGCTCACCGCGGGCGCCGACGAAAAAGCGGCGCGTCCCCAGCGAGGCATGGCCGGGGCCCCGCCGGCGGCCCGGGACAGCCCAGCCCGGGACAGCCCAGCCTGGGACAGCCCAGCCTGGGACAGCAGAGCGCCGCAGCTCAGCCCGGCCCGGCAGCACAGCCCGGGCCGCGCCGCCATCCCGGCCCC
>VWZW01001147.1:136188-159872 GCA_013397115.1 Edolisoma coerulescens | reverse complement strand
CCCCCCCCCCAAAAAAAAACAAACTGAAGGGAAGGAGGACTGGTGAAAACAGCCATAAAATACAGTTCAGAACAGGAGATCCAGACAGCGACTTAAGAAAAGTTTAAGTCAGTGTAGCTGTAAATCGAAACAGGATCACCAGTGAAATTTGCTAAGATAAGACACAGTCCTGCAAAAACAGTGTATATGTTAAAACTTGTAATCAAAACCTTCTGCTAAAAGCTCGATGGCATTAATATCTCCTTCATGCTGTTCAACCAGAGCCTGCTGTCTCTCACATTCACCTCTTCCCACAGGATCCTTCAACCCCCTTTTTGTTGCAGAACAAATCAAATTGTGCTGGGCTACATCTGAGACACGCTAGAAACCTCACCTGAATGACAATGGACTCTGACTTTTCTAGCAAATACACTGCAAAAGGGACTCAAAGTTTTGACTCATATTTTGCAGAGAAAGAGCTTCAAATTAAAAGTAATTTCAATAGCTGCCTGGAAAGTCCTGTATTAAATACATGGATACAGCTCAGAGCTTGGGCTTTAGAACTCACTTAGAATGAAGTGAAATATCACCAGGCACACTGAGAGTTTCCTCTGGAACACAGCATGGAACCTCCTTTTCAAGGGAAAGCTCCTTTCAGCTCTCCTAGTGTTTCAGCCACAAAAAAAATATCGATAGGCAAACAAAACTGTTGGTAGCACAGGTGGTCCCAGTAAACTGCCCAGATTTCCAATTCTGGTCGAAAAGGATATGCACAATTTTATCCATGTTCTATTTATTTTGTGTAAAATATACCAGTATGTCATCCTGAAGGACAGGAAATGTAAGAAGAGGAAAAAAATATCAAAGAAAAACATGTTAACAGAAAAGACTATGTGATTTTTTTATATCTAGAAAATCAAAATGCTGACAAACATCATGTGGAATTGGAGCAAGGAGAATTGAATGACTCTAAATGTTTTTCCTGACTGGAAAATTGACTTCCTGCTCCATTTGCTTCTCTTTCCTGCTTTTAAACTGGACTTTTCAGTGATAAACTAGTAATTGAATTTTCCTCTCTGCTGCAGCACAGCCAACCCAGAGTCCAACATCTTGTCTCAGTGGCCACATTCCCCAGGAGGCGTTTATATTTAGTAATATTTTACAAGGCTTAGAAAGCAACAAATTCCCATACATTCACCACCTGCTGGTTTTAATGGGAGGAGATCCATGGCTCTCTGAGCTGATGAGCTCTTTGCTCTGCCTATGACACCATGGCCAGCACTGACCTGCAAATATCAGTGTTAGTGCATCCAAGACCCCAGGGGTTTCCAGGCTCTTTCACAGCAAAAGTTAGTCCTGATTTGTACAGGAGTTTTTAACAGAGCCTCTCCCATTTGGCTGCCAGGCCTTTCCCAATCTTCCACTGCACTCCATTTCAGAAATGCTTAGAAAGAACTTGCCATCTTCCTGACTTGGGATAAATCAGCAGGAGCAGGAGGGGGAGTAAAACCAGTATGGAATTGAAAACTCTCTTTCCTAAAGGGCTTGAGTGTGGGGTGGCAGGCAAGACAATGAGCATTAAAGTTCTGAAATTCTGAAAGTGTGAACCAGTTCATAACACCCAGGTTACTGAGCATTAGAGGGGAACAGGGTTTGGCTGCTAATATGCTTATCAAGGAATATGTTATTTTGGGGGAAAAAAGTGTCCTCCTAAAGGTGACTGTCCTTCCCAGAGGTGGGCAAGGCCAGTCGGGTCTGATATCATTATCAATGACCATGGCCAAGGGCGCCGAGTGCCCCTTCAGGCAGTGAGCAGGTGACACCGATCTGTGCAGGAGGTGTTGGTCTGCTGGAGGGTAGGAGGGCTCTGCAGAGGGACCTGGACAGGCTGCATGGGATGAGGTTCAGCAAGGCCCAGTGCCGGATCCTGCACTTGGGCCACAGCTATTCTCAGCTTGCAGAACTCTGTTACAGAATTGGGAGCAGAGGCTCTCAGTTGACTGTTGGTGTCAGTTGCTTCTGGCAGTGCTTCAGTTGTCCCTTGGGTCACCCACAGACCTGCAGAACGTTCGCACTGGTCCTGCTGCCTGGGTGGAAGGCCCCTGACCAAGGTAAGGACATTCCCCATCTCCCTGGATTTTCTCCAGAGCACAGAGGTCCTCAGCAGTTGACTGCAGCCACATGTATTGACAGTTCTGACAAGACAAGCCGAGGCTCCACTCCTGGAACTCAAAAGGCTCCCCCACCCCTCCTCCAACGTCTTATCTCATCTATCTGAGGACACTGACCTCCTCCCTCAGTATTTTCCTTCTGCATCAAAACTCAAGGTCAAGTCAAGCGTGCAGGGACCCTCTTGTTCTGCTTTTCTGACACTTCCACGAACACCAGGAAGTACAGCTCATTTCTGGGATCAGTGGGGCATGTTCTGCTCACTCAGTTTGCAGCTCACCAGCACTGGTGAAATGGCACCTCAGTCTCCAGCTGTGAAAGGGACACTCATCCTTCTGTAGACAGAAACACCTGTCTGAAATACTCAGGCCATTCCTAAAAATCTGCATGAAACTTAATGTTCTCTGCCGTGCCAGATAGTGTCACCATATATTTCTGACCCTTTTCTCTGAAATCTACTACTCTAAGGAGTATGGAGACTCCTGAGAGTTATCTTTTATTGGTTACTTTGGGCTTTTCACACACAGCTGTTAACAAAATCTTTTCTCTCCTCTCTGCAGCCGGAGCAAAAGATGTGGCTGAGTTTGCTCACAGCATGGATAACATGAATAACTTCTTCTCCTTACCTTGCTCCTGCTGCAGAACATGAGCAGCCCCAAAGCCTCCACCCCTCGTGCTGGCTATGAGATGGCAGAACCCCCACCCCCAGGAGCCGGCTCCAGCAGGAACCACTCTCTGGTAGAGTATGGGCTGAGGCCGGGGGAAATTGCAGCTGCCAGCGTGGTTTGGGGAGCGCTGTGGCTGATTTCTGTCTTGGGAAACTTCCTAGTTTGCTTAGTGATCCACAGGAGCAGGAGGACACAGTCCACCACCAACTACTTTGTGGTGTCCATGGCCTGTGCAGACCTCGTGAGCAGCGTGGGGAGCGCGCCCTTCCTGCTGCTGCAGCTGAGCTCCGGGCGCTGGATGCTGGGCAGCGGGGTGTGCCGGCTGGTGAGGTACCTCCAGTACCTCACGCCCGGGGTCCAGATCTACGTGCTCCTCACCATCAGCGTAGATCAATGCTACACTCTCTTCCACCCCCTGAGCTTCAAAGTGTCCAGAGGGAAAGCCAAAAAAATGATTTTGGCCTCTTGGCTCTGTGGTGCTCTATTTGCATCACCGGCCTGTTTTCTCTACGGCTCCAACAGCAACCACCACTGCAACTTCTTCCTCCCAGATTCTTGGCAAGGAGCCGCCTCTGGTGTCATCCATCTCTCAGTGCTGTTGGTTTTGATCCCATCACTTGTCATTATCCTCTGCTACCAGAAACTCTTCACCTACATTTGGAGAAGTGGCACCGAGGACACGGCTGGCAGGAGGACAATGAGTCTTGTCTCGAGAAGAAAAATGAAAACTGTCAAGATGTTCTTCATCTTTGTCTCGGATTTTCTCCTGTCCTGGCTCCCTTTCTTCATGGTACAGTTGTGGCACCCACAGGAAACAGACTACAGAAAGAGCTCCTTGCTTTTCCTGGCTGTCACCTGGATCTCTTTCAGTTCCTCAGCCTCTAAGCCAGTCCTCTTCTACATCTATAATGCAAACTTCAGAACAGGGATGCAAGAAATTTGTTCCGTGTGGAAATACCACAGAAGCAACATCTACACCATTACCACCAGTTCCAGGACAGCCGAAAATAATCACAGTGGGATCACAGATATCCCGGCACCAGCCCAACCTCACCAAAGACTCCACCTGTGATGCTTTTAACAGAGAAGTCAAGGAGCATGAGCTTGCCAGGCCTGGCGAGTCCAATCCCACAAATACATTTGCCAAGAGGGTTTCATTACTTTGAAAAGCAATGGATGAGTGATGGGGGTGCTGTGTTCCCTCAGAAGGAGGAGGATCTTTCACTCTTTTGAAGCAATAAATAGTTACATATTTTAGAGCAGCTCCTAGGGTAGAAAAAAATAAATGTTCTGTATTATTTAATAGCTTGGTTTTGATGCATTTGTTCTATTTCATTTCAGTTTTCATGTTCTGCTTTGGGGAACTCCTCCTGGAATCTACAGAACAAGAGTCCTTACACTCTCTGGAGGGAGAAAAGGGAAAGAAAGAAACACTGCTTGTTACAATCCTTCTAAGGGATGGGCTGTAGTGTATAAACGCCTAAATCCACCCAAAACCACCTAGGCTTCCTTCCAGTATGTCCCTGGGGATATTCCTGCACTGGGCTTGTCCCTCTTTTTCAGACCCCACTGGTCTGGTGGACAAGGTGGTGTTAATGGCTTGACTGCATGATCTGAAGGGTCTTTTCCAACCTAAACAGTTCTACGATTCTGTCTCCTTCCAGTCTTCATGTGCCTACATTTCTCTTTTGGGACTTTTCCTCCTGGAAAAGTCACAGCAGATTGTTTCAGCAGGGTTTGACTGCAGAAGGGGTTCCTGGGCAAATTTCCAATTCACAGCTTAGGACTCTTCCTCCACACGGTCCCCAACAGAGGAGCCTCAGGCTCTGCCATCCTGGGGCCTGTTCCAGTGTGTGGCTGTGGAGCCACAGAGCCATGACTCCATTGCATGGAGTCATGGAATATCCTGGGTTGGAAGGGAGCCCTGGCCCTGTAAAGACATGCCAACAATCCCACCCTATGCCTGAGAGCGTTGTCCAAATGCTCCTGCAGCTCTGGCAGCCTTGGGGCCAGGACCGTTCCCTGGGGAGCCTGTTCAGTGCCCCAGCACGCTCTGGGGGAAGAACCTTTTCCTGATACCCAGCCTAAACCTCCTCTGACACAGCTCCAGCCGTTCCCTCGGGTCCTGTCCCTGGTACCAGAGAGCAGAGATCAGATCTGCCCCTCTGCTGTCCCTTGGGAGGAAGCTGCAGACCCCGCTGAGGGCTCCTCTCGGTCTCCTCCAAGTCAGTTTTTTCCCCTCACGACTAAAAATACAACTTCTCAGTCACTGGATGCTGTTTGTCTCCCCAAAACAGGGACAGGCTCTTTCAATAACCTCTGTAAGCAAAGCTCTGTGGATTTTTTCAGGAAAACGCAAATGGATTCATCCCCAGGAACATTTTCCCCATGGAAACAAGATGGTGATGCTGTCGTGTAAAACTGGACTAGGCAGTCCCGCTTTTCTTAAATTTCAGGGTTTTCTCTGTGCCTCAGGCTGTGTTAGGTGCAGATGTTAATTTGGTTTTTTGGTAGCAATACACTTGTGCCCCTGGCTGTGCCCAGAAGTTCGCTTTTAATCTGTTTGTTTCAAATTACAACAGAGCTGTAATGTATTTTACCCTTTCATTACTCATACAGCATCTCACAATGACTTCATCCACTTTAGCACAATTATTGGTCAGAATGCATTATGAATGATGGACAGTGAGTAATTACTACTGCTAATTGAAGTATAAACTTTGCAATTACAGATTTCCACAAGATTTTTGTTAATTTTACAAATTTTGAGGTAGGAATGACCATCCATTATTAACAGCTGATGGAAAAAGGACAAAGAAAGACATGATGGAATTTTTAGTAGCAGAGTCTGATAAATATTCAAAGCTAAAATTAATTATTTAAATTATATACATCTTTGTATTCTCAAAGTTAATTCTGAAGCGAACATGTCCAGAGGTCAAAGACAGTGAGGCATCTGAGTGAGCATTTGGGCTTGAGCACCCAAAGAGGTTGAATCTCTCCTGAACCTGAAAATTGAAGATTTTATATCCTGAACTAAAAATTGAATTGTTAGTAGTAGTAAGGTGCATGGACACACCTCTGGAGGGTATACATCCCTCATGCTGTACACACGGGATATAAAATGGCACTGAATATCATATAATGCATTTACAAATATCCATTATAGATAATAACTGCTTTTCCAATTTAAAAAGAATAAGTTTTTGCATCTTCATTTTCAGCATATGTGCCAGACATACCCCATTGCCCTAACCATGATGAGTCATTGTCAAGGCTGAGAGAAACGCTGTGCATTTACACACCCCTCTGCTCCTATAAATCCTCAGGACAGACACTTTGCAAGTCAGTTTGTGCACCTGAATGCCAAATGGAGAGTGGTGTTAGTGTGCAAGGTTGGAGAACTCTTTGGTTTACAGTGGTACTTAATATAATGAGTGCATTTTACAAATACTCAGCAATGCCGTAGCTGGTCTTACTGACCTTCTGAAGTCCTGCTCTGTATTCTCACTAGAGTACTCTTACTTAGAAGCCACTCTGAATTTTATCTTATTTTCCACATTAGGGTAACATAAGAAGAGACCTTTTGTTGTTGAAAGCATGTAGTGCCAGTCCTAGAACAAGATCAGCTGCAGGTGTTATATGTTAGCTTGGAGTTCCTGTTTCATGACTTCAGCGTGGGTCACTTGCACGTCTTGGGTTGCAGTATCAAAAGTTATTGATTTATTTTAAAAGTCTCTCCAAATTTTCCTGGTTTTCCTAAAAAGGATCCAGTAAGTCACAATTTTTGTTTAAAAGTCAGCTTTCAGTAGAATGATCCATGTTCAGCACACTGCTGCTTTTGTTAAATTTTGCTCCAGATGAACATCAAATTACCTGCTTTGGGAGGGTGCTTTTAAAGAAACATTTATGGGATGTTCTAGTTGCTAGAACACATAGCTCTCAAGGTCATTCACTTTTCCAGAATCCTTACTCTCACGGCAGCTTCTTTTCTACAGCGAATTTTAAACAGATCTTATCGCAGATATCTTTATTTAGATTTCCTGGATTCAGCCAAGCTATACACAGTCCCAGATTTCCAAAAGGTGGACAAAACTGAGGTGCCTCAGATCCCAAGTGTCTTTGCTGAGCTCATCATATCCAGCTGAATGTATTAATTCTGGGAAGAGTGTGGGATCTGCTTCTCTGCTGGAAACCTCCTGGGTGACACTCTGAGCACCCAGAGCAGTGGGGTGGTACTCACCAGGGAGCTCTCCACCCTTCTGCATGTAGGAGAGCTAAGTCAGCCTGGCTTAATTGGGATTGCTTGGAATGCAGTGGGAAGACCCTTGGCCAGACTTTGTGCTTGTGCTCTTTAAATCTCTGCAGAACAGACTAAGCCTGACTTCCTGGTCATGCAGCACGTGTGTGCTGCATGTTACGTGCTCTGGAAGCAGTGAGGATTTAGAACTGCCAGAGAAAGCAATAGACAGCCCTCTCAAAAAAATTACAGGAGATGGAAGTGAGAAATAAGAAAATATTCTCCACTTTGGGCATGAGGTGAAGCATTTCAGAAGAGTTACTGCCTGAGGCTCCAGCTTAGTACAGAAGGAAGGTAATGTGGACCTGGTACACGAAGAATTTCAAGTTCAGTTTACTGCTCTTTAATATCAGCTTGGTAATCAATTGAAGGTTGTATAAAAGAGCCCACGGCCCACAGAAAAGAAGCTTTGCGGAAACTTTAGCTAAAATTAATAAAATGTCTTAGTTGACTTCTGAACTCATATATGTAAATGTAAAAATGCCCAACTGCACTTACCCTGAAAGGATCATTGTCATCTTTCCAAACTGCCTCTTCAGTTATAACACACTGCTCCTATGTAAAGAGTCTCTCCTGAAGCAATACTTCTATTTTGGTCAATCTTTTCAGATATACTTGAAATAAGCACCCACTTTTCATGGTATTCTGTTACAACCTTAGAACCAATAACAGTATCCTTTTCCTCCAGTGCATCACTAATGATTTAAACAAACCCTATCAAACAATGCTGGGACACTTAATATAATTGAAGAAAGGAATCAAGTGACAGCTGAGGTTCACTATGCAAGAATTTATATTGCCTCTTATTATTTGAAGGTTCTCCGTGGCTCCTATCTGGTTACCTCTTCAGTGACCATAGGCAACCTATTCTATGCCGTAATTTTGTCTTCCTTTTATGCAACATAAGCATAACAACAGATACTCTGCCCTACATGGCAGCAGTTTATTTAAGTTCATCTGCTTTATTAATATCAGATATTAAAAATGCTGTGGCCTTATATAAAGCTCTACTATGATTCATAATTAAAGAATTCTGCTGACCTAGTGAAGAGCACTTAAACGGCACACCAAGGTTGTCCAGGTGGAATAACATAAGAACAGTGGAATTTGGCTGCATCGTTCTTAAAATGACTCTCATGGAATGCATTATAATTATTGTTTGATTTCCCGCAGTGCATCAAATGGCAAACAGAATCAGGACCCTATGATGCTGGCATCTGTCTAATAGAAATTGGTGCTCTTGAAACTTTGCTGAGCTATGGTGCAAAAGTCATGGAATCAAAACCTTTCCCAGTTCCTTCAGAGGAAAACACACTTCTTTGTCAGCTCTTTCACCTGGTTCTCCAGCTTTCATCTCCCCCCTCCTTGTAGTGGGAGACAACGTAAAATAGCAACAGGATACCGAGCTAAGAGACTGAGGCACAGAATATATATATTCTTCATGGAAAACTGAAATGTACAATGAACGACTGTGGAATAATAGTTAAGCCACACAAGTGATTTGCTTATCTGAGATTTTTCACATACACACGCACACACACACAAAGATAAGCTGAATACATGACATCCTTGCTGAAATTAAAAATGTGGCTGTTTTTTAGGAGATGAGTGTCAGATGACTGTGGAGTCATCAGAACTCATAAAAATGAGAGAAAAACAGGACTTGGGGTCCCTCTTAGTTACCAGATGGTGGTGAGATGTGATTTTTGGGTGGGTGGGGGTCTCCAGGGCAGGGGGTTGTTAGGCAGGGTCTCTTTGCTCTCTCCAGGGTGCTGAATCCCATGGGCACCAGTGAACATCCATTGGAAGGGGATACATCCTCAGGGAATTGTTCCAGTATATAAGCTGTTGTGCTTTGTTGGTTTCATTTGGGGATGGTTATGGATGTCTGTTATCTGTGGGATTCATTTTAAAAGAACTGCCTGTTTTCATCTGTCTGCATGGTCAAAAGTGGCTGAATAGCTTTTTAACCAACAAGTCAAAAGCAGAACTAGAGATTTTCAGAATAAAATTTAAGCCCAGATGCTTACAGTGTTGATGAATTCTCAAGAAATGGAAGGGACAGGTGTGGTAGCAACAGGCAGATAACCTGATCTGAAAGTTGCTATTAATTCCCCCGCTAGTGATCATGTGAATTAATTAATTTTTTTTTTTTAATTTCCAGCAGGCAGATAGAATTTGTTGTATTAGAGTCAGCATAATGACCATAGTTTAGATCTTACTGTAGGATTTATTTTAAGTTCTATATATGTACGATATGCATCATACTATGAGGTTGACACTTTCTTCATATCACAGCTGTTAAGAAGTTCAGGCATTTCTTGAAGAACTTGAATCTTCTATTTCATTTTTCCAATAAAATATTTTAGTTTCAGTTTGAACAGACAGGCAAAAAACCTTCATAACTGCAGGAGTCAAGTTAATTTCTTACAGGAATTCCATCATGGAAATGAGAGATTTATGGAATTCTTAGACACTACTCTGGGTCAAGCAGTCAGCCTTGTAGACTATCTATGTTAATACAAAAATAATGAAGCACTGCCAGCACTCATAAAAGGCAATTTATCATGTCATATCTTTCCCTGTGTGGTAAAATGCTACAATAGATTTCACTTGGCAAACTTTTGGAGAGAGTGGAAGCCCAGTGTCTCAATCTGGACATGCACCATCTTTCCAATACCACAGTGTACAAGTCATAATAATCTTAGTTTACATTCAGCATATCCTTGTGAAGGAGAATAATGGTGTTCATGGTGCATGTTAAATGGGCTGCCAAGTGCTCCACAGACAACTGAACTGTGTAACAGACTTGCAAGACAACTATTGCTCCATTTTTCAACCTACAGTTCAAAAATAAAAAGTACAGGGGGTACTCATAAGTGAACTTGGAGCTGAAGCCCCATATCATGATGCTTGATCACCTTTGTTTGCAGTCCCTTGTGAGAGCCCACCAGGCTGGGAAGCTTCAGCAGAGAGCAAGGGCTGGCATTTTGCCCCCTTAGAGGTGTTCTGGGCACCACCAGCTGGAGCCCCACAACTCGCTGGATTTGTGCCCCAATGTGATCACTGCAAAGAGAAGATTTCACAGCTAACCCAGAGGGCTGTGTGGCACTCAGCAGTGTCCAGCTCCTGGGTATCAGTGCTGGCAGTGCTGGAGCTCACAGATCGAGAGCAGATGTTCAAGAGCACTGATGCAGAGAGCTTACGTCTGGAGAATGGAATCTGGGATGGACAGAGGGGCGCGGGAAAGTTTTGCAAGTCTCATCTATCATTTACCCTTCAAGATATTTTCTAGCATTAGGGTTCCATATTATCTGTTTCTTGCATGACTCATTAACACTTTCCTTCTAAAACACAGCCCCCGGAGGAGACAGTGACGGGTGGTGCCAGTGGTGCTGTGTTTAGGTTTGTCTCTGAGAAGTGCCTCCTCCTCAAGAAGGGGCTCAGAAATGCATCTCAGAGCCAGACATTTCTCTGTGCCTTCTCATCCTGGCCTTTTGGTTATAAATTCTCAAGTCTAGTGCTAAATGCTGTCGGGGTGAGGAAGATGTGCTCTCTGAGCATGGGGGTGGCATCAGGCCCACCAAAATTAAACACAATGAAGTGAGCCCAGCCATAGAAGCCACAATTCTGTAGAAACACAGTTGCAGCATGTTGTGTGCATGTCTAGTTACCAGTGAAAACTTCAGCATTTAGACATTCCTGAAATCATGCATTTGGTGTAAGTCATAAATTAGTTAGGTGACTAATTGCCTTTTGAGATTTTGGCCCAAAGATGCAATATACTGCTTTTGGGGGTGTGTGAAGGAATGAGTTCATGTCTTCCACAGCTATGTCTATTAAAATCTTATCATTAAATCATATTTTCCTTGACCAAGAAATAGGAGTCAGGTGCTCTGCTTTCCACTTCTGCTGGGGTTTCAAACCTGCTGCTATTATGTTGAGGTTTTGCATTTGCAGTAAAGCTGGGTACTACTCAGAGGAGACCTATTTTTAACCTTAAAATAGCCAAGAAAATTACTTCTTGGTTGGTTGGTTGGTGGTTTTTGTTTGGTTTGTTAGGGGTTTTTTAATGCTTTTTTGCCCTCCATCCTTTGGCTAGTTTTGTAGAGCTTGAGTAATTATTTTCAGGGGAGGTCAGAGGTGAGGAGAGACAGCAATTTTTTCATTTAGCAAATTACTGTCAGGAAAAGTTAATAGAGCAGAGAGCATAAAAGTATTAATTGATGAAGAAAACATTTCAGGAAGAAGCAAAAACCTGGTGAAGGATTTTTGTGGCTCCAGTCAGGTATCAGTTCTCAATGACCACTCACCTGCAGTAGTGTATGGAATAATGTATTCAATTCTGTGCACAGGGTAAACTGAGCAACACAGTGGAAAATGTTCTGGATGGGTTGGCTTTTAGATCAGACTACATATCTCATGTATCAAGAAAAAAGAAAGGAACTAAAAGGGTTTGGTTTTGTGTTTTTGTTTTGGTTTTTTGCAGTGGTATGGAAATATAATTGGGAAACGAAGAAATAACTTTCTGGAATAATCTTTCCAAGGAAAGAGATAACTTAGCCCCATGAACAATTATGATAAAAAGTGAAGACTATGTGCAATGGCAGCATTCGCCTGCTGGTGATAACTGTAGGGTGGAAGGGGTACCTTTGCTCCATTCTCAAACTCCTCGCTCTGGAAAAGTGGGAAGTTTGTGTTCGGAATGCTGGCATTGCAGACAACAGTCTGATTTCTGTTACAAGAGGGAGGAAAGGAAAGAAATAGCAGTATTCACTTTCTCCTTCCTGATTAGAAAGGTCAACAATAAAATGAGGAGTTTGATGCTGGAATGGTTATGTTTGGGATTCTCTTCCTCCCAAATTAATACAAAAAATGAGCTGTAGCGCAGAGAGGCAACAACATCAGAGAACCCTGATTTTCCATTACTTGATGCAACAATGAAGTGCTGCTTTTGGCTTTGCCAAACCTTTGATGGAAAAAACCCTGAATAACTGAAGCTGCTGTTTAGACTGTCCCAGTATGAAAGGAGGATGCAGAGCCTCCAGCTTGCCACAGGCATCACCTAATTCAGTGTTTAAAGATGTGCAGTAAGGAAATGCTGCTTTTAACGCATTGCAATGAAGTGTCTGCAGGTAAGAAAAATACTGGGAGGGAAGTTAAGCTGTTGCTTGTGCCTGCTGGTTTTGACAGCAGGAAGAGACAGAAGTAACTTCTCTCTGAAATCGTCCAAACTGTTCCCGGTTTTCTGTGCCTTTTGCAAGGGCAGCCATATAAGGCAGCCCAAAGGGAGGGCCTCTGCCTTCCTCAGGGTGGGACTTGGGGAGCTGTGGGCAGAGCCAGGCAGCAGCTCCTGTCCTACACCTCTGCAGGGAGTCTGCCGTGTGGAGCAGCCGCCAGGAGAGGGATCCGCCTGGAGAAAGTAGGTGCTGTTTGCCAGCTGCTTTCAGGTTTTTCTGTGCCGTGTCTGTGGGATTCGTGTCTGGATGGAGCAGCCCAGGAAACGTGTTCCAGGGAGCTGTGTTTGCAGCTCCACATAGCCACCCTTGTCCAGGCAGCTTCAGCACCCCAAAGTGAATGAATGTTCTTAGAGGTGCTCCTTAGGGACCTGCTGCAGGCTGGCTTGGATGAAGGGCTTTGTGCTTTTAATATATGTTTGCACCCTCCCTCCAGCTGTTCATTAAGAGAACTGCTGAGGGAAGGGATGTGTTTCTCTCTTTGCTCTAGAACTGATGTGGAAATGTGAACTGATGCTCACCTTTCCATGAGCAGTGTTAAGAAATGAGCCCAGTGTAAAAAGTCATCTTAAAATGCATACGTGTAAATATTTTGTGGAATATCTTGGAGGGCTCTGTTCAGATGTACTGCAATGGGAGTTCATTCACTACACANGGGCGAAGGCTGAAATTGTCCCTCTAAAATATTTTGCTGAGGCTAAAGTAACTCTAAATGTGGTGTGTAAGAAATAAGGCAGTACAAAAAAATACATCCACTTGCTGCTAAGAAATTGCTCCTCTGTATTAGCAGCAATTTAAGTCTGCTCCATGAAATATATATTCATCTAGAAGAACTCTATTGTCTTTTCTATTTTGTCTAGGTACTTGTTTGAGAGTAGCAAAATTAGCTGCAAACATTAAAGGGCTTGAAGAAAATTGAGGATCAGGCCAGGAGTCTTTGATCTTTTTCCTTGTAGCAATATTAACCTCCCAGTATCAGTTGTCATTAATGGCATCCTCCTTTTTACACTCGAGAAAAGTTGTTCCAGGGTACTGTGGACTGCAAGGTCAGGTCCTGTGAGGTGACTGAAATAATTTATTTAAGTCTTAAAATCTTCCTGTAGTGTTGACGCTCTAGATAAGTTCTCCTGAGGTGTAGGTGTTGAAGTTCAAAGCCTCATTCAGGTGCATTTTGGGCAACACTCCAACTCTAATCAGGACACTTCAAGAACTGTTCAGCTTAAAGTAACCTGGTAGGATCAGTTCTCAAGACTATGCTGCTGTACGAGCGTTGCACTGTTTAAATAGTTCTGGGCTTCCTTCTTAACAATGTAATTTTGAAACTTAATTTTCTTCCCTTCCTCCAGGAGTCTCAACCTCTTTCCTTTCCCAGACTCCTGTTCCTTCTGGTGTCAAGCACGTGTCACTGTCTCATATGTTTTTCTGATTTAATTTCAGAGGCTGTGAGTGACAGCAGGTGACAGGCTGGCAGCTCACACACTTGTGTCACAGAGAAGCTCCGTGATAACAGCACAGAGTCATCAGCTGCTGGAGAGCCCTGGGCAGGGAAGACATCCAATCTCTCCTCCATGATTTTAAATATTGATCAGAGGCAGCAATACCTGTGTGTTGTTGCAGGATGTCCTGTGGTGGTGGAGAAACTGCTGGGTACCACGTGTGTAAGCACCGTGGGGAGGATCAAGGCTCCACTCTCCAGCTGAGCACTCTGAGTGGAAATAGCAAATCTGCAGCATTGCTGGAAGTCAGGGGAAACCTAAGCACCATGCAGTATTCTCCTGTGGCACTGAATCCAGACCCCTCCATGGATAATGGGCCCAGGATTCCTCAGAGCCCCGGGGAGGGCACAAAGGCTGCAGCCTGCTTGGACGGTGGAGCTGGCAGGGCCCGGACCATGGAGTGCTTCCAGAGCCAATATCTGACCAAAACCAGCACCCAGGGGCAGGTCTACAACTTCCTGGAGAGGCCCAGTGGGTGGAAGTGTTTTATCTATCATTTTGCTGTGTAAGTACCTAGATTTTTGCATGATCTTTGGTGTAAGAAAAACCTGGAACTGCCCATTTAATCAGCCAGGAATCAGTACCTGAGCTTCCGGGCTCAAAACCTGTTGCATGAGTAATCTCCTGAAGGCAGTGGAAAAGCCAGTTCCTCAAAGGATCAGCCACTATATCCATTATCATTTCCAGAGAAGGCTTTTTATTCTTCAAATGATCTTTGTTTTCAAGGATGTACATGTAGATTTGGTATTTCCGAGGGCAAGTCCCTTATGCTCCTGGTGGTTCAGAGTGCTGATTGAGCTGCTTTACACTGTTCCAGCTTCAGACACTGCAGTTTTTAGCAGATGTGGCAGATCCAGCCGTGATCAGACAGATTCTGCTCTCGTAAGTTTGTTTTGCTCATGCTAAAGTGCCAAAACAAGTCATTTGTTTGACAAACATAGAACATTACTGATTTGAATTGATTTATAGTCGTGAATGTGAAATGAGTACAAACTCAGCAAAATGTTTTTCATTATACCATGTAGGTCGTACATGCAAGGAGGAAATTAAGGCTTCCATTTACCCTTGTAAAGCAGTGGTTAATATATTAATCCAGCTGTTACTGTTTCCTTTGAGTTGCTTATGGTATCTGTCAAGCTTAGCAAGACCTCAATTACTGTCCTGAATGCTGCTTAACAGAAAGATAATTTGTCATCTTAGCTGTAGAAAGGGTCCAGTTGTGCTCTCACCAAGACCAGACCAAGTTTTACTTGCCAGCTGAGCCAACAGGCCTTGCTTTTATTATAAAATTAGCATATTTCCTAAAGAAATGCAGAGTTTTGAAATTACTCAGTTTGTCAGAGATAAACTATGGCCTGAATGCATTTTGGAAAAAAAAAACAATTATCAGTGGCTGCAGTCAGGAGCTGCCCAGAGAAATATATGGTAATTCTAAGGATGAATCCTAATGCTTCTATTTGGCATAAAGTAGATGGTCTCATTAATACTTGCTTCCTTTCCCTCCTCAGCATTATATAGGGATTTTTGAAAGGATTTTTTGATTCATGAAATTTCTCCAAGAAAAAAGATAGGGCCTCTTTCAAGGACGATGCTTACAGTATGCTTTATTCCTAAGGACTAAACAGATGTGATTTGTGTAGATTTAAATATTTGAACAGTCATAAATTAAGTCTGTTTGAGACTACTAATCTTGCTAAAATGCATTTGTTTCATCATCTATGTTGCTTTTAGCCCCAACTAAGGTTGACCTTTAATATGCACTTTTTTATTCTGAAATGGGCATTAAGCTAAAAAAATACAAATCTATACCCCACCCTCAGTACTAGAAAATTGAAGAAAATACTGGTAATACCAACAGCAATCTTTTTTTTTTTTAAGGTTTCCTAACTTAAATGAAAGAATATGTAAATTGAGCGCTTTTAAAAGTTACTTCTCTTTGAGGCTGCTAAAAAGGAAACATTTGAAACAGCTTTTGGCAAGCATTTTGTCTCAAGGATATTTGTGCTAATAATTATCCCAATAACTACATGATGTGTTCATTTAAATAACAAGTTTCTGTTTTGGAAAGAACATGCCTTATAAGATTATATATCATTACAGAGAAACATTGTTAAAAAAATAAACTACTAATCTAAAGTACACTTAATTTTATAATTAGAACAACCTGTAATTTATGTTTAAAAAGCTTCCCATGTTTTATGTGTGGGTTTGGAGGTAACTTAAGTGCAGCTGATCTGATGCTGATGATTATGACTATTTTCCTAACAAACCCAAACTTTCAAGTACATGGCTGATGGCTGTGTAGCCTGGAGGAGCTGGATGCTCTGTCCCTTCTGTCCTTCATGTGCCACAAAAATCACACAACTCATGTACAAACTAGGGGGAACTTTCTGTCCAAGAGGGACTGGAGTCTGTTCTGATCTGGAGTCAGTTCTGCTAGAAAGAACCTGACTTTCCAAAACCAGGCAAGGTGAGGGAACAGCAAGGGCTCCAGGAGGTGACCTTCTCTCATTCTGAAATTACCAAGATAATCTCATCTCCCATAACACTTGTAGAAGGTTTCTTTAAAGGGAATAAGATCAAGGTTCTTAAGCAACTTTGTAACAGTGTTAGAAAAGGGAATTATTTTTGCCTAATTAAACCTAAAATTTGTATTATTTTAGTGGAGTTATTGGAGTTTTAGTGTAGGTTGAAATTATGGTTTCAAAACAAAATGCTTGAAGGGGTGAGTGGGTTTACTTGAGAATCCCTCCTCCCAGTCTTGAAAACCTTCTCACTGAGATACTTTTCCACTTTACTGGAAGGATTGAAATACTTCACTACTAAAATCCCCAAGAGAGTAGAGGATCTCCCTTGGCAAAACCTGAGGACTTGAGAAGCAGCTGCTTCATGAACTGGCAGTGTATTGATCCTAACCAAGCAATTCCTGTGGCTGTGTAAGAGCCTTGGGGTGTTGGAGATCACCGATGTTAGAGCCCAGCTATTTGCTGTGTGGTCCTCAGTCCAAGAAAAAGGAGCATGTGCCTGGCTTGGATTCATTTCTAAACTCAGCTATGCACTTGCTTAAATCACATCCAAATGTCAGGTATTAGGGTATAACCCTCATATTTTGTCTCTTGAAAGAAAAATACAGCATGTATTGGTGATGAGTTATTTACTGCAATGACGTTACTTGGCAAATCTACACATTTAAATAATTTAATTGCAGGTGGAGTCTTATGGGATGGATATATTTCTGAAGCCTACATCCATTTAGTGACTACTGGAATGGCTCCATTGTAGGCTGGAATGCTGTGTCCACCTGGCTGGCTGTCACACGTCCCTGTTCTGTGAGCCACAGAGGCCACCTTGTGTCAGCCCGAGGTGATGTCGCAGCGCGGGTTCCAGGCAGGAAACCCCTAAGTGTGCCCGGGATCCATAGGACTTTCCCCCTCAGTTACACCCTGTAGCTTTTATCAGTGCAGTCCAACCCCCTTGTCCTATCTTTTCCATTTCTCTGGAACATGCAGGGACTGCTAACTTTGGTCTTTTCAGCTGCTGTTGGCTGGGTAGATGAATTTTTCAGTTAAAAGCCAGAAACTTAGAGGGAACCTGGGTTCCCTTGGACTAAGAAGTGAGGGAGCAGGACAACTGGCTAACACTGAGTGTGCTGAAAGAGGGGGAGAGGAGAACCTAGAACCGAGACACTGAGGGCTGGGTTGGTTTGTGGTGGAAGCTGAGACCGGTGCCAGTGATGCTGAAACTGGAGGAAAACAATATAAGAGCAGCGTAGCTCAAGAGCCAAGAGAATCTGACTCAAGCAGGAGAGACAAAGGAAAGAGGACAAGCAGGTTCTGGAGGTCAGAAACCTGGGTACAGGCACAAAGGGGACATCTGAAAATGGTCAAGAAACTCAGAGAGCCACTGGGAGGAAGAGGGGTAGGAGATGACAGCTGGAAGCTAGGGAAAAGCGGGAGCGTGGAATTCATGATGGGACAAGGAACCTTTCACCCACAGGCAACTGGTTTGAATCTTGTCCAAGTCAATCGTGAAGAAGAAGCAGTGATGGCTGTGGGGAGATACAAAAGGAGCTGTTGGTCCCAGTCCAGTTCTTAGCAAATGGATGTCACATCACCCCTGGAGCCAGCACAGCCGGAAGGGCTGCTGTCAGGCACAGGAGAAACCCCAGGCTGGCTGGGAAGGGAGGCAAGTCCAAGGCAAGAGGGAGGCCCGGGAGAGGGACTCTTGTGTTCTCAAGCCTGCCATTTTCTTGCTGTGTAACACTGCAAAAGCTCAAGTTAGAACTTGCAGCTGTTCCAGGTCACTTTGTGCTGGTTTGGCCACTTGTTAAATGAGTGTTAGACCTTTCTCTCATTCAAATGTTAGACCAGTTGTATTCCATAACCTCCTATGGGATGAGGTGGGCTGATCTAACAGCTCATGGCTAGCAAGCCAGCCCCAGTTCTGCTCCCCTCATGCACCTTCAGCCCTCAGCTTGCTCCTGCCAGCTGTCCTTGGATAGTTGAACTTGGAGTTACACTTGGATAGCCAGTTCAACCTCTGACACCAGCAGAAACCTACCCCAGTGGGAAAGAGTGGATGGTCTTCAGTCAGGTTAGTAAAGCACATTCAGCACCTTGAAACACTGCCCCACTATTGTTCTCTTGGTGGATCAAAATCACTTGTTAAATGTCATGTAAAATTGTGCACAATAATTGTAAAGTAAGATTGCAAATCATCTGGAAAGTACTGCAGACCACCTGGCTTGACTGCAAAACATTTCATAAATGCAGAGTTTGTGTAGCAACAAAGTCTGCTCTGCAGGCTGCCTTGAGATTTCTGGGGAAACAACTCCTCCAAATGGTGACTCAGAGAGGGTAATGGCTGTTGCTCCGAATCATTCCTAGGGGATGCTGCCTGTCTCAGGGAATTGTGTGGCACAGACAAGGAAAATGCCTTCCCTAGGGTATGGTGTCCCAAGAGCTGGCATAGTGGCTTACCAATACCAAAAGGTCTTGGTGCCCCTCTGTCACCTTCCCTTCTTCTCTTCTGGACGCACATTTCTGCTGTACAACTCGTGTTGCTTCTGGCCCTCACTGGAGCCCTCCTACGCTTCATCAGCTCCCTGTAATGGCAGGAATCTAGATCAGCAGGAAATGAGGAGCTTTGGGGACCTTAAGGAGTTGCAGCATGTCAGCAAGTGGTCTAATGGGGCTGCAACCAGTGCTAACACAGTTGGCCAAGACTGGAATGGAATGAGGTAAAGTTCTCTTTCTTTTTTTCCTTTTTTCTTTTCCCCACCAGAGAGCTACAGTGTGGGTGCAGTTTTATATGAAAACATGCCCTAGATTTACTTTGTTACCCCTCTCCTCCGGACTGACTCCCACAGCTCCTTCAAAGAGAAGCATGTGTGCACACACACAGATTTACCTGTTCCTGGCAGCTTGGTGGAAAAACTCAACTGAACAATTACTGCTAAATAATAAAAAGTATGTGATCCTTACAAAAATGTGAACAACATCAATAATGTCATGGACTTAAAACTTTGGGAGGAAAGTACAAAAGATCAAAAACATGTTTATAAAAGGGGGCTGGCCAGCAGAGGGTTTTTTTCCTTTAGAAAAGGTTCTGTGTACCAATGTCTGTGTCACTGTGAGTAATACATCAACAAGTGAATTCAGATTATTTGGACAAATTAAAAATTGCAATTTTCCCCCATTATTGTTTCTCTTCAGACTTTGCTTTCTCAGTTTTTTTTTACTTCCTCCAACTTCATGTAAGAAATGCTGTAGTCGTGTTCTGTTAATGAAATTGCAGAAGTTCAGAGCCACCACTCTGGCCGATATTCTGTTTTTGTTTGGCATGCAACTGCTGCTGATGTAAAGAACTTTAAAAGGCAAAAAATGTAAGGGTCTAGTGGTTTCTTTTAATGGGGCACTTGCCTGTTTTGATTCTTTGAGTGTAGCAGCTCTTTAGTGAACTGAAGTAAGTTAGCACAGTGTTCTCCAGCTCCTGTTTTTATCTGGAAATGGAGCATATAACCCATTATTTATAACTGTTTATCTCAAAGGGACTGTCAAATTCCCATTTCTGTCCTTTCCACAATTATCTCTAGAATGCAAGCAGATATTTTCCTTTTTCCAATGGTGTGATTGTAATATGACCAACGCAAGCAACAACTAAAGTTCAGAGTAATTATAAGCACATGGCTGCTTTTGAGATTCTGGCTTTGACCTTGATGTCACAGCTTAGTTCTGGACATGGTGTGCTTTTATATGAAGAAGGATTATTATTATTATTATTATTATTATTATTATTATTATTATTATTATTATTATTATTATTATTATTATTATTATTATTATTATGTTCAGGGTGTTTCTTGCCAGCATAACAGTTACTTATTTGGAATTTTATATAGAAATTTCACTGACAAAGTTTTCATTTCAGAACTATAGTCGCTACTTTTCATCTATGTACTAACTACTGAGAGGTACTAAGTAGATGTCTCCAATGACAAACTTCAGGTACCAAAAGATGAGCAGTATTGAAGGGAAGAAACTCAAGAACTCCTTATTCATTCAAGTGGGACGTTCCTCTTACTGCTTAGGGTTGCATGTTCAGCTGGATGAGATGGTGAATGGCTGAAGTTGCTAATGGAGGTGCACAGATATTAAAGAAAATTGTCATTAGGGTTCTGTAAAGTTCCAGGACTTGGTTGTTCTAAAAATACATGGGGGTAGTTATTAATTTTTAACCTCTCTTCCTAAGGAAATGAGGTTTCTGCAACCACACTGTCTGAGCATGTCTGTCTGGAAGGACCTTACCAAAAACTTTTGAGTCAGTTGGGGAGTTCCAGCTAACATGGACAGGGGATGAGGCATGTCAGAGATACTGTGTTTCTTCTCATTTGGTTAAAATAGACATTTGTTTTGAGGAGAGGGAAATTAATAACCCCAGAGATGAAAACACTTCACTTTGAGCTCCTTTAGATTGTTTGGCACCAAGGAGTCTTTTCAGGAGAGAGAAGTTACAAAAGCTCATGAGGAAGAACTTGGATCTGGGAGTACTTTGTGTTAGGCACAGAGTCACCTAACCACAGGGCACAAAGCCACAGCATGAGTAAGTTTTATTTTCATTTTTTGAAGTTATTGATGACTTTTTCCATCATTTCTGTAAGAAATTCAATCCATCTTATTCTAGAAGCTCAATGTTGTAGTAATCTGAGCCATGAATATCCATTAACATCTGTCCCCACAGGCTAATGTTGTTCCTGTAGTGAAAACAAATACTGTAGCCTGACGTTGATATGGTGCTATTGATGGAATTTGGTTATGCTTTTGTGGAAAAAACCTCTGTTCTTACAGAAACCAGCAAAATAAGAAGATATTCCTTGGTGTTAATATTACAATTGCTCATTAACTTGTGGACTCCACATGGTACTAAATTTAAGACGAAAAGCGTTTCAGGCGTCTGATGATCAAGCTGGATTTATTTGCACAGCATCATTATATGCATTTGTTCCTTGCCTTTTCTGCTTCTGGACCCAAGAAACGTTATTTAATGTGACTACTATGAGGAGGCTGATGTTGTGTTTTAAGCGGTGGTTGGAATTTCCGGTTCCTTTGGAGGTGTGTCATAAATCACACGCCAAAACCTACTGACTTATGTGTCACAGTCAAGGTTGGTGATAAAAGTGTCAGAATCATCAACACTGAAGTCATGATGATGGACTGGTTTTGTCACTGTTTAAAGGACTGGTTATGTCTCTTCTAGAAAGTCTTAGCTATAGAATCAGAATGGAAGATTGCAAGGCATACAGAGTTAAAAAAAGCAAGAGAAACACAGAAGCACAGATGTCAGTGGAAGATACAGGCACTCAATGGAATCAAGGAACTTAAATCCCAGGAAAGGCAGGGCACTGAATAAAAGGTTTCAGTAAGATCAGTGCTCCTGGTGATTGTAAGGAATGCATGAATGCAATTTGTCAGTTCCGAACTAGTGCCAGATAAACTTGTAGAAAAAGCAAAATCCAAATCTTAGTGCTCTTCAAAGAACAGCAAATAAGGCTGTCAAATGTTTTGGAAATGTGAAGTGCTCATTACTAATGGGAGCTGTGGATGTTTTATAAATAGCATACAACAGCTTGGGTCAGTTGATCCAGAAAGTTGGTTTCAAGTGGGAGATCTTTTTCTAGGATGTGTGGCTCATGCTGTGGTTTGAACAGCATTGGTTTTAGCTGTTGATCCAATCCTGCTTGTGATAGGTTCTGTATATGCAGATGAGTTTATTTGTAAGTGAAATTTTAAATTCCCTTGGTGTTCTAGAAATATTGACTTGTTATTTCTGATAGGAGCCAGGAGGGCAACTTCATGTTACGTGTGATGGGGCTGTTGGGCATTTTTGGGTGCAACCCAGAAGAGACAGCTGAAAACAGATATCCTCAGTATATCCATGTAATAGGTGGAATTTTCCTTCGGTTGAGAGCTTCAAAGCTCTGAAAATAATTTATTCTGAGGCAGAGAAAAGAAAGGCTGATATGGCCAAAATCTCTGCCAGGCATGCTCCCTGTTAGTAGAGTCCAAAGCTAGGCAGGTTTCCATTAAAACCTGTCTGGTCTCCTTCTCCGGTTCTGCGGAAACCAACACATTCCCAGACTATTTCTAATTTTAACAGATTGGTATTTTCAGCAGAAAAATTGTTCCTTTACCAAAATTTCCAACCAACTCTGATTTGTGTATGATCACATATGTATAAGCACAAGATCTTTCAAAGAAACATCAAACCTCATGAGCCTGGAAACAGATTTATGAGAGAACTGAGGGACATCAAAACTTGCCTACAAAGGCACATAGACAACCTTCTCTTCATGACTTAGAAACTCCTTTGGATAACAAAAATATGTAAGGACCAGGAGTGAGGTTTTATTCAGAGCAGCAGGAATGTTTTCCAGAAGCTCATGGCTATTTAACATAAGACACTACAGTCCCATTTAGAAGGAAGCATAGTGCTTCATGCACTCAGGAATGAGAACATTTTGCACTTTTATAGTATGAAAAATCAGAAATGCTCTCCTTAGTTTCCCTGCCACAAAATGACCAGTTAAAATAGAAAGCAGCCCATGCTGCTGGAGCCCCTCAAAGAACTTTCTCTTTGCTAAACTCATTTATTGTCCCTAACAACAGGCTGACTTAAAGCTGTTGGTCTCCTTTAGACAACTCTGTCATCCAGAAAAAAGCTGAAGCTCCAATGGGTGTAGTTGCACATAGATTTACTTGGACATTTAGCCTCAATTCAATCCATTTTTCTAAGTCCAGCTGAAGCAACTGCGTTTCTTCTCCCCTACTGTGATAGTAGACCAGAACATTTTGGCTTCGTATCTTAGACTCATGGAGAGGTTTGGGCTGGAAGAGACCTTGCAGATCATTGAGTTCCACCCCCTGCCACGGGCAGGGACACCTTCTACTAAACCAGGTTGCTCAAATCTTCTGGAGCAAACAGCAGACAGAATCAAGGATTATCTAAGGAATCTAAAAGGCAGGGCTTCCGGGTAATTTTGACTGGAGACATTTAGAAGCCATTTGCAATTATCTACCTAGAGGGCTGTTATGATCCGGTTTAAATCCAGAAGAGCAAAGAAAACTAAGTCTCTGTGCATAAACTGGAAAGAACTTAGAAAGTTCAAAATATACCCAAAAATGAGATTAAAACCAAACTAGGTTAGATGTTGGTGCAAAAAAAATGGATGTATTTTATTTAATAGTAAAAGAAGCAAAGAGAAAGAAAGAAAAGAAAGAAAGAAAGAAAGAAAGAAAGAAAGAAAGAAAGAAAGAAAGAAAGAAAGAAAGAAAGAAAG
>VWZW01001147.1:0-136021 GCA_013397115.1 Edolisoma coerulescens | reverse complement strand
TCTCATTGCTCCCCTCCATCTGGTCTTCTGCGTGGTGAGGGTCCCCTGCCACACACCGCCACACGCCAAAGAGTGTAGAATCCCGTGGATATACATTTTGGGCAGGTGGGAACGCCCACGTGTCTCCCTTGCAGGGGCCAGCTTGACGCACTGTCCCTTGCAACACTGAGGGTCTGTTGCATCATCTCTGGTGCTCTGGTGCAGGGTCTGGGGACCCCTTTGGGGGGGCCCCTTTGATGGGCCGTGTCACCCCCTTCTGCTGCGGATAAGCTTTCCCCTCACCCCGGGGTGAAGGGCCCCTCAGCCGGGCTCCTCTGCACAGCGGAGGATGGGCGTTCACTGTGCCTCTCACCAGAGGTTTTTCCAACATACACCCAAAGCCGCTCTCCCCTCATCCTTTGGTGTGAGGGTCGGTGCAAGCGGGCAGCTGATAGCCCTGTGGCTGTGGTCGCCTCCCAGAAGGTGCTAAGCTTGTGCTCTGTGAATGTCCCCAGTTCCTGAGTTGTTAAATTATCTTATCTTCATCAGTGAACAGTCCAGGGCCTCACTCCAAAGGCCTGTTCAGGGTGTGGTGGTATTTCTTTGCAGTTTTTGTAATACAGTTTTGAAAGTCCTTCATGAAAATGTTTAAGTCATGAACGATAATATTCCAGTCTCTGACAAGGGCTTTCACAGAGTGAAGTGAGGCACAGTAGCTCAGTTTTGAGGAAGGAACGGGACACATCTGGTTGTGTTAAAATCATCAGCAACCCACGGTCCAGGCCTCTCAATACTAGAGAGCATAGGTTTCAATAGCTTTTCCATAATAGGTTTTGTTGATTTGCTTTCATTATGGAGCTCATATTTTTCTAAAAGTGTTTTTTTCTCTAAACAAAACTTTGCAGAGTCAATGAAGTTTGGTAGAGCCCAGAAGGCTACAAAGCTACTGTTTTGTACTTGGTTGCCAAGGAGTATATCTCTGTGAATTTACAAGTTTGTCCCCTCCCCACCCATCCCTTTTCTGTTGTCCAAGAGATAACAGTCCCACGAGCATCTCATATGTCAGCAGTTCAAGTACGCTTATCTGCAGGAGATAAACACAAAGCCCCACATGCAGAGTTTTTGCTAGAAATGGAATTATTTGCTGCAAAACTTAAAAGGAGGAATTATGACTACTCCTCCTTTAAGAACTTCCATTAGGCTTGTCTTCCATGGAAAATAAGTTTGTTATAGCATGACCTTGAGAAGGTTCACCCTGGAGAAAGTGCTTGACATCATTTTGCTCTCAGTGTTGAGTTAACCTCCTAGTTCCCAGTGTTCAAAGGCTTCAGTCAAGTGTGCTCATGGTCACTAGATCTGTTAAACAGAATTTGTCCCTGGGTACAATAGCAACAGCAACATGTTTCCAGTTGCACTGGCTGCTCTCCAAAAGGAAGCAATGTTTAGGAGGACCTGGACATAGAGAAGCACTAATTTACAGCCTTTAACCCTGTTTGATCAATAGTCCAGTGCAACAGGACTGCTTCTTTAAGCCAGTTAACACATGGGACAGATTTAAGGATGATGGTCTAAAAGCATTGATGAGAAAGCAGTTGTATTTTTCTGTATGCCTGAGGCTTAGGGAACTGAGGAGAAGCCAAGAAATACTGAAATTTAGTTTACATTAAGAAGATGTCTCTTGGGAAAGCATGACACTTCATCTTCTGAAAGTGTGAACCATGTTACGTGAGAATCTGAAACCAAAGGGGGGGTTCTCAGATGCTCCTCTTTCCCCTGATAAGTAAAATATTTTTTTCTGCTCAAAGAGAGAATGAGGAAGAGTCTGCAAATAGGTGATTTGGAATAAGTTTCTGTCTTCAGAAAAGTAAAAAAATAAATGAAGGAAAAGAAAGCCAGGTGTTCTGAGAGGAAATACTTTGCTATTTTTAGTAGTTCTATGGCAGAAAAGGAAAAAAGTATTTGCAGAAGTAACAGCTGAAATTGTGGCTCAACATCCTCAAGAATCACAGAAAGAGTGAAAGAGGACAAAGTACTAGAAAGGAGAACCTCAGTTCCTTTAGGATAGGAAGGAGTAGACCAACTCCACTAGTTGGTAATTATTTATGTCTCTGCCTTATTAACTTCCTCCCTTTAGGAACTGAACAGCTGCCAGCAGGTGAAACTGTTCTCTGTGGATGTAAATGACTCCCTGCAAGCAAGTAAACAATCACACCCTGTTTCCTCCCGTTGCAGCACTGAGAATTGTCCTTTGCAGGAGAGAGCATGGACAACAGGGGCAACATGAGGAAGCCAGACTGGAGCTGGTGGGGAAAGGGAAATTCCCACATGACAAGCTTTAAATAGCTTCACCCCAAGTCAGCAGTATGAAACACGCCCATCCACTTGCCTTACCTATAGGTATCCCAGAAATCTAATCAGAAATATTTAGGGAGACCCAGGATCTGTTTGGCACTTGTTGATGAGTTAACACTGGTAGACTTTGCCATTGCCTTTAGAGGAACAGCTTGTTCCTCAAACCAACACCTGCAGTGAGACCTCGAGGCAAACCCAGAGGTATTCAGTGAGGAGCCTTGCTGAAGGTTTGCCTGTGGCACCGTGCATCCAGCTCTTTACAGGGAATTTGGTGCTCACCCAAGCTTTTTTCCTCCAGTGTGTTTAGAAAGGTCATTCGTTAGAGCTATGTTTAGCATTCCAGAGGCTGTTAGGAGCAGTCCACAAGGAGCTTTTCTGATTGCCTGAGAGGCAAGAGAGCTGTAGCTTGTTGGATTCTGCAGATCAGTTGGCAATTAATTGAGCTGTTTATCTTTAAGGGTGGACTTGTCAAAGCTAACCTGCATTGTGGTGCGTGGCCCAGTGACAGTAACTTAAAGAGAGCTGTGAAGGCAGCATGCACTGATTGCTGGCTGAGAAATATCAGTAGGGGAAGGAGATGCTACTCCACTGTGTCAGAGAAAAAGATGCAAAAGGATTGTTGGTTTCTCTGGGAGTGGATTTACTTGGGATGCAGGGAGGACTTGACCTTTGTTTCCACCACTTGTCTGCTGCACTTTTGTCATAACTCAGATACCACCTACTCACAAACTCCACCCGTGGCTTCTTTCCAGCAGCCTGTGGTGAGCACTGGGCATAAACTGCTGCAAGTGCCAACAGGGGCATCACCAGCAGTGGCTAAACCCTGACCCTGTCTGTGGGGCTGCTTGTGTAAATCAGGGGTCTTGAATGGCACTTCAAGGCTCTGGGCTCCAGCCCTGTCCTGCCTCCCCCTCCACACACACATATCCAAGGGGAAAGCAGTCCCAGCTTCTTCACACGGAGGATGTGTCCATCCATGAACTGCTGTCTGTGTTGGGTCATCACTTACTGTGAGATCACTGCCTGGAAGAGAGCCCTTTTGGGCTTGTATTTGGTTTTGTGTCTACCTTGACACACTCCTGTTATTTTTACCTTCTTACATCTATCTGACTCTGGCTGAGAATGCCAGAAACTGTCCCTTATCTGTCTCAAATTCAGTTTCTCAACAATTCCAGTAAAGGATAGGCAGATCTGCTTTCACGTTGGTTGTGAGGAGTAGTAATTATGTTCTTCCATTCCCTCTCACTTGAGCAGGTTGCTGTATCCTCGTGGAGATTGCAGCCTGCCCACAGCAGGGTTATTCGTGTGTCTCAGGTCTGTTTGGGATTACATGGAAAAAGGAAGACTGGATGTGTTTGAAATGTAAAGCAACACTAATGGGGGAGGGTTCCAGCAGTTTTGGGAGTTGATATCAGAAAAGGAACTCTTGGTATTGGGAAGGCCTTGGTTCAAAGCACCTCATGCACCATCTTCTGGGACTCAAAACTGGATAGTAAAGACTGTCAGAGAACTTGGAGGAAGCCAGCAGAAGATTATCACATTAAGTACATTTCTGAGCAGTAGAACTGACAGCGTGGGTTGGTTTGTTTGTGGTACTGAACAGACAGCTTTTTACTGCACTTAAACACACTAGAAAAACATATTTGTTTCTGTGTTCTGGATCTTCTGTTTAATAGGTAATGCTGTATATGCTGACTGAACAATTTTTTTTTACTTCCCATTATTCATGGAAAGAATAAAATGGAGATAATCCTGTTTAACATCTGAGAACATTGCACAGCTCTTGTACTGGAGGTCTCCTGAGCTGTTCCCTGGGGGTATGTTGCTCCAAGACAAGGCAGCCTAGATGCACTCACTTTAATCTGGCCAGATCAAACTCTGGGGGTCTGGGACACACTGAGATCTGTGCCCACAGGGCCTTGGCACACAATTGTCTGGGTAACTATTAGCACATTTAGAATCTATTAACACTTCTTTTTCTTGCCACATAAATTGCCTGGATGGAAAATAAGTATGGTTTTCTCATCACATAAAAGGGGAAAATTGCTGAGATTGGTTTAGGATTTACAGCTAAGGGCACTTAAGGGCCGTATCTTTCAGCCATGGTGGACTCAAAAAGAGGACTTTTTTGTTTAATAAAACCCATCTTTCTCCAGTGACAAACTCCTTGCAGGAATGCTACCACCACAATTTGCTGCTGAGCTGTGCAGGGGAGCAGGATCTGCAGCACGTGTCTCTAATTCCATATAAATCATTGCAGTCTTCTTTTCTACTCCTATTGTTTCTGTGCCTTTTTGCTGTCATCCGAGATTACTGGGACAATATCTTCACTATCAATTCAGGGCTTACTGGTTGACTAGGTGAAGGAGCTTGCTTTCTTTTTGTTTTGGGGGGTTCTTTTAATGTTTGGGGTCTTTTTTGGTTGGTTGATTAGGGTTTTTGTGTGGTCTGTTTTGTTCTTTTGTGGTTGTTGCCGTTCTTGATGCCCTCGCTCACTCATTAATGTGTGCTTGTCTTTGACTTTGTCGCCACTGCAACTGAATCTGTACTCGGCTCATGTGAGCTGCCCTCGCTATTCATTGGGAAGGAGTGACACTCACTGGCCAGAGGATATAGTACCATAAATTAAGTGAATTTAAAGGGTCCTTTGAGTGGTTTTAGTGTGTGATTTGGAAGTGGAAAAGAAAAAAGAGAATACATAAAACCAGGAGAGAAGCAACAATTAGCTCGAAGTTACAAGACCTGCAGGCTGTGATGGCAGTTTGGGGTCCCTTAGAAAGAAAGAGGTACCAATTGTCCTCCCGTTTACATCCTTATGAACCTACAGCTTGGCTCTTTGTATCATTTTTTTTCTCAATTTTTTGGTAAAGCACTTTTTAGTTGCTTTTTCTGAAGCCTAAAAGAAGATGTGGTTGAAGATGTAGTGATAATATCTACAGGGTATGTAACAATATTTTTTATTCTCTTTGCTTCTTTTAGAGTGGAAAAGGTGTAAAGTGCACTGTCATCCTCAGGGTCTTGGTAGAAAATATTTAGAATGTGAATTCCCTCTGGATTTTTATGTATTACTAGTGAGTGCAGTAAAAGAAGACAAAGGTATTTTGAAAGGAGATAATTGAAATGGCAGGGGTCTGGAAGCAATTAAGAGTCTGTACTCAGAAGAAGTGACCATCTCTTTGTACATGCATTTTGCCTAGGATTAAATTGTGTAACAATGGCAGGAGTAGAACAACAGTGCCACAGATAAAGATGAGAACCAACAGACTGACTAGTTTGGAGAAGTGCTTGGTACATCCCTGCTGGAGTCGTTTGAAATGCTGGGGTTTTTGTGTCTTTATCCATGTACTCATCACTGGGATTGCTAATTTGAAGTAAAAGGTGTCTGGATAAAGAAACTCCCTGGTGGAGCACAGCATCCAACAGAGTGGGGTACTCAGTACTGATCTCATATTAAATGGATAAGAAAAAGAGGTTCTTACGACTCTGCTGACCTTACTTTTAACACTTGCATTTTCTTTACATGGAAAGCAGTGCTGCTGCGTTAAGAAAAAGCTGAAGTTCTGCAGTTTTCCAAGCCTAGACTCTTCTAGTGTTGGACACTGGCAATACCCTTATGTTTTGAACCCCTTATCGACTTGTTCTTTTCCATTTGCCAAAGGCTGGTTTGTGTTTCAGTATCTCTCCTTGAGGCTTTGCTCTGATTTCCCTTTTGGAGCATCACTCCCCAGGAATGCTGGGTTCTGTCCCCTCTTCTGGTTTATCTTTGGGCAGTGCAGCAGCTCATTGAAGCAATAAATTGGTTTTATTATGCCTTGGACAGATCTCTGTTCCCCCTATAACATAGCACTGTTTTCAAAGATAAATATTTGGGGATGGGAGTAAAATGGGTGAATAATACATTTGGCAACTCATGCATGTTGAAGCAAAAGGAGTAGCAGGATTGAGTGAAGGGTTGTGGAACTCATAAATCGTGAGAGCGTGGCTAAGATCTGTCCCGAGCTAAAGGTGCTGTTACCCTTGACTGAGATGTGTTATCTGGATCCCTTTTCCCTTTCAGCCTTATTTTTTCTAAAGACTTTTCAGCCCTGGGTATTTGCCATTAATGAAGTACTAGAAATCATTATGATACCCACCACGAACAAATTTTTCTTTGTTAACCACATAAAAAATGGTGAAACATAAAAAATGATGAAACAGCTTCCTGAAAGTGAGGGACTCAGAGAAATCAGACTTTAATTTTCAGTGAGCATAATAAACATGTTTTTCCCATTGGCTCCTTCTCTCCATGACTCCTGACAGTTCAGGTTTGGCTCATTCATTAATCTTAGGTATTTCCCAGCTGGCTCTCAGCTCGGACAAGGCCAGTGCAGGGCAGACTCAGGAACAGAGGCTCAAGAGAGGCAGAGAGTGGCTTGGCATCAGGAGAGCTTTGCTGGAGGAATCCAGGAGCCTGTTTCCCTTTGAGGGGTTAGGTAGAAGCTTCATTGGTGGCTTAGTCTCCTCTGAGCAGTTTTCAGCCTGGAGTCCCAGGCAGAAGAGTCTCAAGCCAGGGAATTTGGAGGGATTTGTTGGCAAACAATGCAAACTTCTGTTACTGCAAGAAAGAGACCACTGCAAACAAATACATGAAACTCCCATCCTTCCCCATCTCTGATCTCAATTTTCTGTATATTCAGCACAGGTTTTGTTCAGTCCTTTGAAACTCTGCCATAAAGATGATGGGTATTGTGGGAGGTTGAGGTGGTACGTGACCATTTCTTCCCATGGCTCTGTGCAACAATCTCTTTCTGCTGCTCCTTCTGAGGGGTTTGTCATGCACATTTGAACCTTCCATATTAATCAGATTATTCCTTTAAAGTACAAGAGTGCACAGCAGCAGACATCAGATGGAATAATTAATTCTATCAGATACTGTCCCCTTGCCTTCAGCTCAAAAGGAACTACAAATAGCCCACGAGTGGTGCTAAATAAACACCCAGTTCCAGATTAGGAACTTGGATAACCCATGGTAAAGGTCAATGTTAATATTGTGGATCAGGATAAGGTAAATATTGAAGAAAGGCATACGTGATTCAGAGACAGTTGTACGTTTAGACCTCTAACCACTACTTAAGAAATCTGTTTATTAATGGTGGCCCTGATCTTCTCAAATCTCCACTTGTGGTTAAATAGTGTCAGAGTCCTTCAAGAGCCAGATGAAAGGAAGCAGGGCCTTTTTTTTTTACAACTTCAAATCCAGTTTTAGGCTTGAGGAGGTCAGCTGTTGTCTATGTGGCAGCAGAGAAACAACTGCCTCTCCTTGCCTGTGCTAGCACATACTTATGGTGTGCAAATGACCAGACCAAACATACCAGAGAATAGTTTTCAGTGTTCATTGTCCCCTGTTCAGTGTTCCTGGGGATCCCAAGGCAGTCTAAAACTCTGAGGCACTCTAAAAAGTGAAAAAGGAAAGCTGAAGGGGCTCATAGATCTCAGCATTCTCCCATTTTCCCTGATTCTATTTGTGATTTGAATGTGCTGCATAAAGAATATTGGCTCAGCCTACCCTCCATCTGAGGCAAACATATTTTTGGGGTGTTCCACATCCAAGCAGTTGTTTGCAGTAGTTTTTTTCTATCCTGTATCTGTGTTGTGAGAACTTTGTGTCTCTCTCTCTATATATATAGATAGATATAGATATGAAGTGCATTTTTGAGTAAATAAATGCAACAGGCTGCCCAGGGAAGTGGTGGAATCACCATCATTGGAAGTGTTTGAAAAATGTGCGGATGTGGCACTTAGGGTTTCATGGTGGACCTGGAAGTGTTGGGTTGATGTTTTGACTCAATGATCTTTGAGACCTTTTCCAACCTAAATGATTCTGGGATTCTGTGTTGTGTGCTCCTTTATATCTGTGTGTACACATGTACTGCTGAGCCCCCCACCTTAGGTGGAAAAGGTCCTGGGGAAAGGCCAAAAGCACAGCGGGGGCTGTGAGAAGAGAGGGAAAAGCAAGAGTGAGAAACAACCTCTGAGCACCAATGTGAGAGGAGCAGGAGGAGGGGGATGAGGTGCTGCAGGTTCCAGAGCAGAAGTTCCCTGCAGCCCCAGGGGAAGGTTTACCCTGAAGGACCGCAGCTCGTGAAAAGGCCCACAGTGGAGCAGGGGAACAGTGTGAGGAGGAGGAGGGAGGAGGGGCAGAGACAAAGTGTTGTAGTCTGACCACAGCCCCGCATTCCCCGTCCCTCTTTGCTGCTTGGGCATGTGTGAGGGAGGCAGGCACAGGAGCTGGGAATTAAGGACAGGAGTTGAGCCTGGGAAAGGGAGGTTGGGGGGCCATGTTTTAGTCTTCTTCCCCACACTTTATGTAGGACTTGAGGTTTGTTCCTGTTGAGTTTCATGAGATTCCTGTACGTCTGTTCCGTAGCTTGTCCAGGAGCCACCAACCAGGGGCTCTGCCCTCAAGCTTAGTGACCAAACTCCTGGGCTTGTGTCAGGTATGGACTTGATGAGGTACATTTCATCTCTTCTTCTGGAACACTGATAGAAGTGTTCACTGGGGCTAGGTCGTGGATAAACTCCAAAGGAATTCATCTTGTTGCTGGTCTCTAGGTTGGACATGAGTTTTTCCCCTTCCTAATAAGCTCTTCCACCTATAATTTTCATGTAGAAGCTACCAAAACCCACTGAGTGTAGTTTGTGTCTTTGCTAAGTTGTACAGCAGTCAGTGAAACATGAAACATTCACTATGACAAGCTTCCCTGAGAAGTACACTGGATTATGTGAGATTTAGCTATTGATTTTACTGTGTTCAGCCTTCCTGTCGTTTTCATTCCATGTTTCTGAAAGCTGAATAAATGCAAAATGATGATGCTCATTTGACTAGGAAGATATGACTGATTAAACACAAAGTACTTGTAATGAAAAAAGTTATGTGAATGAGGGAGAGAAAAAACTAGGTCTATATTTACAGTTCAACTTGACGAGTCACTAAACACTCTTTTCTTTTTACAGATTTCTCCTGGTGCTGATTTGTTTAATATTCAGTGTACTGTCTACTATAGAGCACTATTCTGAGTTTGCCATTGGAACCCTTTTCTGGATGGTAAGTGAACTTTTTTTCGGAAGGACTGATCAGTTTGACTAAACCTAAATTGCTTTCGGTGAGCAAGGGAGATAACTGTTAAAAATCCTCCTGCAAAGCATGCTACCAGGACATTTAAAAGAGTGCCTGCTTTCATTAAAGAAAGGTCACAGTTTAAGTTTTCTAGATCCTTGAACTATGAGGCCACTTGTTAGATTATCAGATTTTATAAACTTGCTTTTCCCAAAGTGTATCTCTTAAGGTGGACAACTGGTGTTCATCAGTCTTAGGCAGCATGGAACAGGATATTCTATAGGAATGAATTTTTGAAATGTGTATTTTCTAAGTCTTACGGTAAAAAGTTGGCCAAGAACATTGCTTTTCAGAGGTGAGTGATTTCTGTCAGCCTGGTTTGCTTCTGTACAGAACAGGAAGGAAGAGCTCCTATCACACTGCTGTCACCAGTGATTTGGATTTGAAGTTGGTGCTTGCTTGCTGGGAATCAAAAGTACAAATAACTTGCATGAGGACACTAGACAATGCCTCTCCTCTGTTCCTCCCTGCTTCTATTCACCTTTAGAGAGTGAAAAATGGAGATTAAACATCCGTGATAAAAGTAAGAGTAAATAACTTTCAAACGGTTCCTTGCAATATCTGTATTTTAGCCACTTGAATCCTCTGATTTCAGTGTGTGATGATCTCAGTATTCTTGTCGTAGTTTCCTTTTGCTAAATGGTGACTTTTAATGTGATAGAATTTAGTTTTCCGTCTGGTTTGAAAATAAAAATCAGTTACTTCTTTGCTTTCCTACAGCTTAGGCCACATTAGCATGTGCAGCTTTTGTGTGCAGTTGACTGAGCCATCATTAGATCCTGGAGTTATTCTGAGATCTCAAGTAAAGTTAATCCTGCAACAAATGTTGCTTGGCCTTTAAGCCACGTTCAGTGTCAAACAAAGTGCAGTGTTCTGCCAATCATGTGTGGTCCTCTCCTGTTCCCTGAGATGTGGTGATGGCAGGTCAGCACAGCCACTGCTGGGAGCAGTGATCCTGGCTCAGCTGATTGTTTCTGGGCAGATGGAATGTGCATGTGCAGACACGTTGTTGGACAAAGAGTAACGAGATGGAGACAGATGTGTGGCTCTCAGAGTGCCCACACAGCACTGCCAGCTATTTTTAGGTGGTGTTATCATCTAACAAATGAATCATACACAGTCAATGGAACAATTTCTTGGCCTCCTTGTGTCACAGCCTTACCCTGGAGGATGCCTCTCTGGAGTTTTTCCTCCTGCTTTTTCGTTAGTTTCCTTCCTAGAAATGGCCAGCACAGAGGGTAGCTGTTCTCCTGGCTGCTGTAGAGTCACTTTCCTAGAATGCATTTGTCTTAAAACTTGGTTTGGTCTGAAATAAATTCCCTTCAATTACAAAAGATTGGGTTTAGAGCTAGTTAAATCAGTTATTTTTCATAGAGTTGGGAGATTTATTGTTGCCAGGAGCTAAATGGTTGGACTCTTGCTTGGGGCACTTCTAATCCCACTTTCACGTGAAGGAATTTCCAGTTGAGTCTCCCATTTGAGCCAGGAACATGTTCACAGAAGTGTGGAGATCGCTGTTCTCTTTACTCCTGGGAGGATCATTACTCTGATCTACTTCATACCACAGCTGACTGTTCATGGAACCAGAGTTTTCTTCCTCCAAAATATGGAAACCTATGCCTGTGCATTCTGCCTGCTCTCTTGAAAGTGGGAACAGAGGACATTGACAGTGTGGTGAGAAACAAAACTGGGGCAAAGTATCTACTGGATCAAGCTCAAAATTAAATTGGTTTGTTTCTCTCCTGAGTGAAGAACCCTGTAATTGTTTGCATAGCCCTCAGCAGCAAATAAGTACTGGCATGTGATGGTCCTGGTATTTTCCACTTGTGTAGAAACTGCTTTTCATCATATTGAGGTAGATTAACACTTGGGAGGGATCAATTTCAAAAATGTGCTGTTGAGAGTTGTTAAGGCCTGACAAGAGGGATAGCATTTGGTACTTGAAGACATTGAAATGTTTTTGTACTTTCTTAGGAAGGGTGAGATGGTGTGCCAAATACGATTTTGGATAATATGGGTCACTGGAGTAGAGATAAGACATTGGTAACAGATGTAGCTATAGATGTGTCCTAAGACACCAGTGTCTCGTGTTTCGAAAAGGTAATTATGGTAAAGTTTGTAAGACATCTGGATGGTCTAAGATAATTTCTTGTCAGGTGTGAAACCAATTCAGACAAAGTCTGTGGATATACCAGGGAGAGAATATCAGGGTGTTTGTAGCTTGAATGGAAAAAGGGGGCTGAAGAAGCAGTTGCTAGAACTTAGAGTAAAAAAAGCCCCGAATGTTTGCTCTCCTCCCCCATTCCCTAAGCATATGTTCTCAAGTCTCTGACAATTCAAGTGAATTCTGGAGGAAAGGAATATGACTTTTAGCCCTGTGTTTCAGTGTGAAGGCCAATCTGTTGTCTTTGAGATGGTTGAAAACATTGCATAGCCACAGCTTCAGGTACAGGCTGATGCTGTGCCTCCCCTCTGCCATAATTGTTTTCTTCGATGCTCTTGCTTGGGCTTGAAGGAAACTTCTGTTCTTTGCACTTACAAAGAGAAGACAACACATAAATCTCCATCTGATCATCACTGTGGTAAAATCAGTTTACTTCCATGATAGCAGGACTGGTGAGATTGCTTGTCTTGAACTTGAAACGTTGGCATTTGAAGGAGGTTTTTGTTCTCATACTTCCAAGTATTTTGCGTATTCACTGTCACTCTTAAAAGAGTTTTTCCCAGCTCTGTCTGACATACTCTAATTTGATTTTTTCATATATGCACATTGTATGAGCTTTGCTAATTCCTGACTGGATTTCTTTCCCTCCTCTGACTATTTAGCAAGCCAGCAACTGAGGGGAGTGACATTGGCATTGGCACAATAACTGGTACTGGTAAACACCAACAGAATGAGTAATGAAGAACGTAGCTCTTTCTGAACCTTTTATACTTGCAGAGAGAAGCCTGGAGGTTCCAACAGTGTCAAAAATGGATCACAATGACAAAGTTCATGTTATTTAACAATGCACAAAGCTTAAATGCATGTACCGTTGATTTTTGTTCAGACCATGCCTGTAGTGTGGGATGAAAATGAATTTGTAGCTTCCCCAGCCTTGTTTGGTCCATCTCTGTAGCAGTGGAAGATTTCTCACTGGTCTATCCAGCAGTACTTAGGATCTGCTGCATGAAGAAGTTCTTGTACAGTGTGTGGGGAAACATGCACGGTGGAACAAGGCACCGTTGTGAATAAAGTGTTTGCAGCACTCAGGAGGATCCTGAGTTACAGCTGAGTTTCAGTCCCAGTTGTCCCAGGTTTAGGTAACATTTAATCCTCCCATATTGTAGCATGTTGTAATTCTCTAATAATACAGTTATAATTTTATGTGGTTCTATGATGATTCTGTTGAAAAAGTATTTTTAAAAGTTGCCAAAGCCTCTTGATCAGGCTTTTGCCTCTACAGCAAGATGCTGTAATGTTTTCTTGATGATCTACTAGTTTGTGTGTCAGTTTTGATTTGTAAATGGCATCTAGATCTTTCAGGATATGGCATGAAAAAATAAACTATAAATGGGCCAGGTGTACTTTCTCCTTTGAGGATTTATCTGTTTTCATGGTTAGAGGTCATATATTTTTCTACCAGGAGAGGTCACCATGGTAGTTTGTAAAAGACCGATTTTTATTTTTATTTAATTGAAAAAGACCTTGCTACAAGAGAGCTTCTTAGCTTGTGGGATGACTTTCACTAACTGTGCCAGTCTAAAAACAAGAACAAAATACTATTTTCATCATATACATGATGTTTTTACACACTGTGAGTAACAGCAGAGTAATTAATCAATTTGTATACAGAAGACTGTTACAGAAGTAAGGAAAAAGTTTTCTCAGATTTAGTATCTTGATGTTAATTACTTTTAAAATTTAAGAATGCCAAGTGTATTCTTGACTTAGAGAAAATAGATCAGTTTTGCTATAAACCGCATTGATTCAACTTCATTAATTTAATTTTAATTGTGTGCCATGAAGTAGGTAATGCGGCCCTGGCAACTGGAGTGAAGGAGGGATGGTAGATATTGCTTATCTCAACATGCTTTCCAATTCAGAGCACATAATCCAAATGTGGATCAGTGCAGCATTTTCTGTCTAAATAGTAGTGGCAAAACTGTGTTTTGCAAAATGGTGAAATTGATCTGCTGGATGGGACCCAATGCTTGGTTATTTCTGTGCTGTGTCTCTGATAGTGGTCTGTTTTCAATGAAAAGAAAAATAGGAGACTTTATTACAAAACTATTCCATATTAAAATAGCTGAAGTGCTCCTGAGTCTCTTCTTTGGCTTTCACCAGGGGTCACCATGTTCTGCTCACATTCTCCTGCAGTTTTCTCAGGCTTGCTGGTTAAGACTTGGAAGGGCAGGTGCTATCCTAGAAGCAGAGCCACAAGCAAGGACAGTGCTCGTGTTCCAGCTTCCATCACCTTTCCTGTTTCAACAGGGCTGGATCCCAGATTCCAATGGTTTTTCCAGATGAGTTCAGGCCCTGTGGTACCTCTTCCTTTTGGAGACAGACTTTATGCAGCTGCTTTCCTCCGAGGGGTTTCTTTGCTGGAAGAAGCACCACCATCTCTCCCAAACACATGAACAACTGTAGTTCACAGCACTGCAGCACCAGAGGGTACGCAATTCCCTCAAAGACTCTATTTTCAGAGTCCTCACTTGTTGCCTCTATCATCAGCCCTTACTGCCCTCTTGGTTGCTAGAAATTCTCATGTAGTGACTACATTTAGCATGGATTAACACGCCTATGTTTGCAAATTCTGTTGGAGAAGAGGCTGAGATGTGAAATTAGAAGTTCCCACACCAGCTGCTGCTTAAGTTTTTCAGGCCAGAGACTCACATTGTGGCTGTATTTAGGAGTCAGGGCTTAAGAGGAGGATCTTGTGGAGGAAGTTTTTGGCTGCAGATGGGTCCTTGTTGTTACGTGTCTTTCCCGAAGTCACTTCCCAAACATTTTGGGGTTTATACGACTTTTCCTGCATCACGTGCCATGAACACACACATCCTCCTGCTCTAAATATAGGCAAGGCTGTCCAAAGTACTCAAATTTCGGAGTGCCAAGTGATAATTGGCTTGCTTTAAGCCAGCTAAGGCATGTCACTATTTAACTGCTCCGGATTTGAACTGGACATCAGTTTCTCTTTGGAATAACACCATTTTCAAAGTGAGGGTTTTGAATGGAGGCCACACTCTTCCTGTCTGCAGTGGAGGAGCTCTCCTGTTGCTTTTTGGTTGTCTTTGTTTTGTTTGATGCTTTTGCCCCATCTCCCATCTAAGCTGTATAGTCAGGTCATCAAATGCTGAGTCACCTCCAACCTGTAGCAGAGGAGAAATAAGGCTGTAAAAAGCTTAATGGAGTGGTCTCTGTGATTTATGGTGAAGTGAATGTATTCTAACAGGCTTGAGGGCATTTTCTCCATGCCATCAAAGCAGTCAGCATTAGAAAGTTAAAAAGGCGGAATTTTTATCTATTTCCTGTCTACTTTGTGCCAGTTTATAATTCTAAATCTGGTCTTTGCCACATAGTATGAACACTTTGGGCCTTCCCCAGGTCTGTTTGATAAAGTGATCCTTTGATAGTGCAGTACATGAAGTCCACAGGTGCTCTTCCTACTGGCCTCACCACACCATTTCTTACAGCTGATAATGGGATTTCTTACAGGGTATCCCATAATAATTCGTGGCATTTTGTGATGTTTGTGCAGGGTGTATTGCCTGGGTGACAGCAGGTGTTTGTGTGGTGTCCAGTCCCATAAAGGCACTGACAGGCAAACTGCCTCAGGAGAAAATACATTAATTCCTGTATATTGTGGGAGACTCAGACTCTGCAAGTGCAGAATACACACGAATAAAAATAACCTTATGGCTCATAAGCATTGGCTGTATTCTTTTACTCCTGTAAACTTCAGAGAGAGAAAGCAAGGAGGAGAACCCCTGTTTCTTTCTGAGCTTCTCGTTGGTCTGTGGGAAGATGAAAAAATAGATTGGGAATATTATATTATTACAATACAAAGCATTATTAAAATAGAGATGGAATATTGTTTCATACATTAAACATATTAGGAAAAAATTTGAGTCAACAAGTCTTTCAACACATTCCATAAGCTCAAGTTGTCTGCTGAGTGATCTTGCTGAGTTGCCATTGTTTTTCTGGAGTCAAAGGCAACTCTCAAGCTTCTTGATGTGAATTATAATTCAGTTATTCTTGTGGGTTATATTACCTTGTGCCTAATGCACCACAGAACATAGTGAATGATTGCTGTGTGCTTTTCAGATGTCTGAAATAGAAATCTGTGTGCAGTGAGTAAGGCTGAGACTAATTAACGAAGGGCCAGCTCATAATTCCCTTAGTCAGCTTTGACTCACTGGGGTTCTGTGGAGTTCTCTGTGCAAAGGGGTTTCAGAATGTGGCCAAGAGACTTGAGAAACATTTCTTGGGAGGGAGGGGAAGGTGGAGAGACACTAGCGGGATTTTTTCAGTTCCTCTCCTCAAAATATAGATACCCTCTCAAATCAAAAGGTTAAGAAACATGGAAATAATCATTTAAAATTCTGAAGTGCATATTCACATTGGATAGATTCCACTCCAGTAGCAAAGCTAAACCCTTCCCCTCCTACCAGAGGTGGTCCCTTCAGGGACATGCTGGGGGGAGCTGGAAGGCTTCTGTGGATCTATAGAGAAGTTAAGAATTTCAGGCACTAATTTGCTGAATCTCCTTCATTCTCTATTTGATTGTATTTGCCTTAGTGGTATTTTTCAGAATGAAGCAATTGAGGAAAAAAAGTCCTGCTCAAAAATAGTTGGGGCTGTAGTTGATTTTCTTTGGAGAACAATTGTTACCTGTTTAAATAGGATTAAAAAATAACTCTTCCTCTGTGGGTCACCCAGCTCACTTGAATGTGGCTGTCGCAGAGGGAGCACCATGTGCTTCCTTCCTGAGTGTACAGCTTCATTCCATGCAGGAAACAGCAAATAGCAGTAAAATGAAAGACAGGCATGATCCTGGTAGGAAGTCAGCAAATTCAGCATATTTATCAGGTGTGTGTGGAAATGGGTTTTTTTTTAGGAAATGTTAAATCCATTTGTATCCAAACAACTGACTTCTAAAGTTTGAGTGCACTGGTTTCACCTAAAAGTTGTAATTGTGAGTAAGCTAATGTTACTATTGGACACTTAGCAGCATTTGGCATTTTTTCTTGTCTATATTGGGTATCCTATTTTCACGTAGGATTTCTGTCATCTTTGTAAGAGCCAGCATGATGGTAGAAAAGAAATATTTTCAGTATCAGTAGGTTTTCGTAGCATTTGAGTAGCTATTAAACTAAACAGGTCACTAAATGGACATTTTCAACTGTAAGGACTGGAAAACCTTGAAGACAGGTTATCAGATTAAATTTGGGACACAAGTACACGTGTGCAAACATTTGGACTATTAAACCTTTATGCCTCTTTCTGAGGCTTCATTGTCCGGAGCTGCCATTCCTTGATTGAATCTCCGTGAGCACACACTATTCATTTAGCCATCCCACTTCCTCCTTTTAGCCCAGCACCTAAATATTCCAATAAAAAAAGTGAAGAGAGCCTTGTGTGTGCTCTCCACCTAAAACACAGCTGCAGCTGAGAAAATACCCTTCTTTTTCATGTGTGCACTTTAATCACTCCAGCAAACTTCCCTCTCCTGCTTCTCCAGTGCAGCTATCCATAGCCAAACTGGGATAGATTATAAATTCCAGGCTATATATTTAATTTACACGCACACACACATGCCTGCGTAGAAGTGTTGGGTTTCTGTGTTAATGTGAGCGTTTTTTTATTTGGTCATCAATGACATTCTTGGATAAAAAGCTGATGGCTTTTCCACAAGGGTTTTTTATTTGACTGATTGAATTAGATATGGGTGGAAGTTATTTGTGTACATATTACCCTTTAAGCTTATTTTTGCATATTTTTCATTAAATTAATGAAATGAAATTATACTAAAAATAGCATAAACATGACTATGTATTATTTTATTATTAATTTGGGGGGAGAGGGAAGACTTATGCAGTGGCTAGACTTCAGAAAAGTAAAAATAATTTCAAAGATGAAATTAATTTAAGGGCAAGGACTATTATAGGTGTGCTTTGGATCTTTTTCCCAGACAAGAAGGAGAAGCACAGAGTAATGGAATGCTGCTACTGACTTCAGCAGAGGTGTTAGATAGCACATACCCAGTTTAAAATCTGTGATGAAATTCTTTTTGTTGATATTCTTGTGGCAATTTGAGTTGCCACGATCAAAACAGGAAGAAGCTGTTACAACGTGAGTGTGAAGAATCAAGTCTGAGATGGCTCTTATTTTTATGAAGTAATGGTTTGTTCCCACTCGTTATTTTTGGTTTCAGTTTCATTAGAGGAGTTCATCCCTGGCTTTCTGTTGATGCCAAACTGCCTTCCAGGTTTATTAAATCTGCTCAGAATCCTTCATCCTGCATTTCTTCCTTGACCACTTCCAGGAGAAGTGGAAAAATACTGCTGGGAGCCTAAATCAAAAGGGTTTGTGGGTTCCTTGTGAGTGTAATGCCATTTTGAAAGCAAGAGTTCTGGAAAATTGCAGAAAGCTGGAGAAAGATCTCAAACTGACACACAGATGGATGGGAATTTAATTTGCAGATTGTTTTTGCTGATCTTTTTCTGGTTCATATTTTGTCCACAAGTTCTCACCATCATTTGTTACCATTTCAGTGAGAATTAGTACTTTTTTCAAACTTTCCAGAAAATTGCTGGGTTGTCGTTTTTCCCCTTTACCAGAAGGTAAATGAGAGGCAATAAATTTAAGGCTCTGAAAAGTGTTTATGTGTAGAAGAGGAAAAGGAGGGAGGTTAGGGCTTTTTTTTGAAGGTGAATTTAGTGAGGTGAAGCTTGATCAGCCTTGGCAGCTCAGGAAATGGATGTCTCCTATCTTGCATTAGGAGTACACACAACAAGAGTGTAAATGTCATAATCTTCCTTGGTTTTTTGAGGGACCACCTGCAGAGCTGTGATGTTTGTCCAGTTTCCATGTTTTTTTGGTCTTTGGCCTGTCTGAGGCTGCCAACAAATGTGTTAATGGCTGTGGTTTTGGTAATGTGGACACCTGTCCAGGACAAAATGAACTGTGATTAGTAATTAATGTCAAATTTGTTGAAGATGTAAGTTCCTCCTTTTCCTCCTTCCTGTCAACAATTTATTTTTCCTTTCCATGGACTGTGCAACCTTATTGACTTCATCAGGGTTTTCTGGACATAACCAAGATGGGTTCTGAGAATAAAGTACCCTCAGGCCAGATGTAGTTTTAATTTCAGCTTTTAAAAGTGCCCTCAGAGAATAATCAAGGAAAATCTAAGAAGTTTTTGCTTCCTTGGCACTTCTCTGCTTGTCTCCTTTCTACATAACTTTTCACCTAAGTAACCCAGTGATTGTAATATGCAGGTCCATGAAAATGATTCTTCCACTGCCATAAACAGTGGTCTGCTTCTGTTGGTGGAAATAAGCGATTCCTAAGAAGAAAAACAAAATGCTACTGAGTGAAATGTAGACAATTTAATAAGTGAGAGAATATTTTGCAAGATTCCAGAAACGCAAGAACTGGGTTGTTTTTTTTTTTGCAGATTGTTCTTGGGATTTGATTTGACTATTATACTTGAATAAATACTTCTATTTAGATTGCAGACAGAATGCAAACTTAGAATTAGTTGTAGATGCTCTAGATAATACATGTACTAAAAAATGAAACTTGGGGAGTTAATTTGCTGTGTGTTTTCTTGTTGTTCTGCCTTGAAAATGGCTGTAAGCTTTCTTAGTTTTGTACTAATCCTTGGTTTTAGTCAGGCTGAAAGTGCCATGCAAAATAGAGGAAGACTGTGTGTATTTTCTTGGTTCTCATCCCAGGCAAAACAAGGAGGCAGAAGTGACTACAGAAATGTTAACCTAACTTTGCTAAAAATTAAAATTGACATGATTTTTGCATATTACTGTAGAGTTTTTTCTTATGTTTTTTTTCAGCTTTGAAATACTTTGGTCTCTCTTAAGCTGTTCAGAATGTCAGTTTTAAAATCTAGTTGGTATTGTCATTCAGTGAAAATTGTGATTTAAGCGAGTTTTGATTTTTGGGTGCTTTAGAATTCCCCAGGTGCAGATTGCAAGCACGTTCAAGTTAAAATGCAAACATTTTCCAAAGCTGTAACTCATGTAGTAGGTGTTTGGTGACTCTGAATTACTGGGTACAGTTTGGGTTGGAACAAAGCCTAGAAGCCATGTTTGGGTTGTGCTACCACACTGCAACAGAGAGGGAAACAAGGAAGGGAGGAGCAAAGATCTCAATGAATGCCCACGTTGTGATCTTTACTCATCTGCTTTCTTGAGAAGCATTTCAAAGTACACCTATCCTTGGTGATGCACAAGTGCTTCATAATGCAGTGCTGTAGAGGGGAGCAATATTAAAATATTGATAATTCATTTATTTACCTGCTGGATATACAGTTCACCTCAGTCACCAATCCTTATGGGTGATTTTGTCTTCCCAGATATCAACTGGGAATATCCTACAGAGGACACAAACAGGTCCAGGAGATTTCTGAGCATGTTGAAGATAACTTCTTGGTGCAGGTGGTCAAGTAGGAAAGGTGCCCTCCTAGATTTGTTGTTTGAGAGGGACTTGTGGGCAAAATGGTCGGTGTTGGTTGTGTCTTGGTCACGGTGACCTTGAAGGAGCTGAGTTTCAAAAGTTGGTGATAGGAGAGAAACTGTCAGCAAAAGTTTGATCCTGGATGTGTGGAGAGCAGTAGGGGCTGGTTAGTAAAGTCTCTTGGGAATCTGCTTTTGGAGATATTGGGGACTCTGAATTCTGGCCACCTTCTCAGAGCCATCTCCTAAGAGCACAGGAGCAGGCAATTCCAAAGGGTTGGAAGTCAAGCAAAGCAGGGCAGAAGAACAGCTTGGCTGAGCAGGGATCTTCTTCTAGAACTTAGGCAGGAGAGGGGAGTATAGGGGAGGATGGGTGACACGGGAGGAGATCCTGTCCCCAGGGTAGGGAGAAAATGAGTGCAGCAAAAGCTCAACTGGAGTTCAAGCAGCACTGGGAAGGACAATAAAAGGGACTTTAAAAAATATGTTCACAGCAAAAGGGGAATCAGAAATAGCATTGGGCCATGGCTTGATGAGATTGATCACCTCAAAAATAGCCATGTAGACAAAGCAGAGACATTTAATGTCCTCTTCACCTCTGCCTTCAACAACGATGGGCCCTGGGAAGTCTGGAGTTCTGCTGGGATACCCTGACTGGGGGGATGATAAAATCTCAGTCCACCCTGATTTTGTCTGAGACTTGCTGCTACAGCTGGATGTGCATAAATTGTGGGGCTTGGTGAGATTCCTCTCAGGATACTGAAAGACCTGGCAGATGTCATTGTGAGACCTCACTCCATTTTTATCCATAGTTGACTAAGGGAAGTCAGAAAATGTGGGTTTTTTTGGATTTCAGCAAAGCTTTTGGTCCTGTCTGCACTGAATCCTTCTGGATAAACTCTCCAGCACACAGCTCAACAAGCCCATGGTACACTTGGGTGAGCAGTTGGCTCAAAGAGTTGCAGTAAACAGGGTTCCATCAGCCTGGCACTCAGTCACTGGGGGGACTCCAGGGCTCACCTTTACAGACAGTGCTCTCCAGTATTTTTTTAAGTGATCTAGACTCAGAAATCAAATGCACATTAAGTTAGTTTGATGGCAGTACTAGTCTGGGGAGAGCTGTGAACTCCCCCAGGGTACAGCGGCCTAGCCGAGATATCTGGATAGACCATCGAGATAGCTGGGCAATCACCAACTGTATGAAAATGGACAAAAGCAAGAGCTTTATTCTCCCCCTGGGGTGAGCCTGTTCTGGTTATACATACAAATTGTGGGACAAGAGGCTGGAGAGCAGCCCTGCACAAAGAGATCTGGGGGTTTTGATGGCAGGTTCAAAGTGAGTCACCAGTGTGCCCTGGCAGCCAAAAGGGTCACCTGTGTCCTGGGGTGCACAGGGGTGGAGGGAGGGGATTGTCCCACCCTGCTCTGCACTGGTGCAGCCCCACCTCGAGTCCTGGGGGCAGTTTTGGGTGTCTCAATAGAAGAATGACATCAGAACATGCAAGTGTGTCCAGAGGAGGGCAACCAAGGTAGGCAAAGGCCTGAGGGCAAGGCTTGGAAGGAAGTGTCTGAGGTGCCTGGGTTTGTCCAGCTTGGAGAAGTGGAGGCTGAGGAGTGACCTATTGCAGTGGCAGCTTCCTCGAGGCAGGCAGAGCAGGAGGCCCGGATCTCCTCTCTCTGGTGGCCAGGGACACGAGGAGAGGGAATGAACCTGCACCAGGGGAAGTTCAGAGGGGACATTAGGAAACGGTTCTTCCCTGAGAGCGTGCTCGGTCACTGCAATGGGTTCCCCAGGGAGTGCCTGAGAGAGCTCAAGGAGCACCTGGATGACACTTTAGTTTCACATCCCACCTGATGATCCCCATGGGTCCCTTCCAACTTGACGTGTTCTGTGATTCTATACAGAAGTTGACATTACTTTCTGGTTTTATGTTCATAAATTATTTTTCATCATCTAGAAATGCCTCCTACACTTTTAAGTTTTAGGAATGATAGGCTTGTAGCCTCCCACTAGTCCTTATTTTTTAAAATCTTAAGTTTTGGAAAGAAACAAAAGAAGAATAATGTTGTGTTTTTCCCTATGATATACTGATGGAATGGAGCTTAAACCATCCATTTATTCATGCAAATCACATTCAGGAACTGATTATCTCTCCCTTATATTTACTGCCTGGCAAATGCATATAAAAAGTGAACAGATTAGGCAAAATCCTTTTTATTGCATCATCTATCTCAACAAGCTCATTTGTATTAGTCCTCTGAATAAATTAGCTATGCAAACTGTACTCTGACTTTTAATGAAAAAACCTCAACTCTGATCTCTTCTCCTTTTCACTCTGTTAGGAAATAGTTCTGGTGGTGTTTTTTGGTGCTGAGTACCTGGTCCGGCTGTGGTCTGCGGGCTGCAGGAGTAAATATGTTGGCTTCCAGGGAAGGATCCGGTTTGCCAGGAAGCCAATATCCATCATTGGTAAGATTTAAACTCTTTTTCAGCCCCCCTCTTTGTTGTAAATAAAATGTCACCTTCTGCAGGGGCCTTGTTGCAGTTCTGAGCTACACCTACCCCTTAACATTTATCTTCTTTGTGATTTCTCTTCTTTTGGGTTGCTAGAACTGAACACTTAAAATATGGCTAAGGCAGACATCAGCCTTAGAAAGGCAGGATTGTAAAGTGAAGAAATTAATAAATCTTGGGTAATTGCAGAAAATTGGTAAGATTTTGAACACAAAATCCTTCCTTGGGTACAAACAAATTCTTTATCTGCTTCTAGAGCTGATCTAGTTTTGTGACCTAACCATGAGGCCTGTAAGGTACCATTTTTACTCCTCATGTTCTTGATTTCTCTCTCTATTAAGAAGTGCTTCTTAGGTGGCTATATTAGCGAAAATTATAGTCTAATTGAATTTTCATTTCAAGTGGTTCTCTCTGCTGATATGGTGCTTCTACCACAGCAAATATTCATGTTTGTAGTGGAGCCCTTGGGGAAGACACAGTGGGTTTTGTTAAGAAAAGCTAAGAATGGCTACAGCTGGTTGTGCCCTCACAGGTATCAGAACTTTAGTTTAACCTTTGAAATTCCCCTTAGAATATAATACACTGGAAATCAAGGTTTGCTTTTCCATATCAAATGCAGATGGAACAGTGTCTGCACTGACAGAACAAGCTAAACTTGGGAAATACCTTTGCTGTGAATGATTGAATCCTAGTGACTCATCCTGTCATTTTCAAATCAACATGAATAAAATACAAACACTGGAAAAAGAAATTAAAGGATTAAACCAAAATGTAAAACATAATGCATTCATTTTATTTCTTCATTAATACAGAAGTCTTTATTTTAAAATCAGAAAAAAAAATCCACTCAAATTTCTTTGACAGTAGGCATATTTCTTCTCTGGGTTTTTGTTCATAAAATTTGGATTAATTCTTAGAAAGTTCAACTTGGGTAGCAGTTTTGAATTTAAGTTCTTCCATTGTCTTTCCTTTCCTTCCCTCTCTAGCTGTAAATAAAAATCACTTTGGTGCTTATTACCAGAAAGAGATTTAGTAGTCAAGCCTAATTGCCACTTTCATTTATAAACTTTTAAAATTTTACTGGATTCCATGCTGCATGAGCTCATATGTTAACATGCAACTTGCATAACTGGGAAAGGAGAGTCTTAAGATAGGACACATAATTTTTGGATGTTCTTTTAGCATTTTAGCTAAAATGGAAAATGATCCACGTCCCCTACCTATTAAATCAAATTTTTAAATTATTTTTAAGTAGATTTTCTAAAGTTAGCCTAATATTTCTCTACTTTGCAGGCAGATTGTAGATGATTACATGTACGTGAGAAAAGACAATAACAACCTGTCAGAAGACATTAATATTGAATTAATTCCCAGCTCAAGAATCCATCGAAAAATCCCTTTGTCTCTCCATGCTTCTACATTCCCTAGTTCCCAGAAGGAGCACGTTTAGTTGTGGTGCTCATTTACCATGGCAGCAGAAACAATAGTGAGACATTTCTTAAAACACACCTTTAAGCTGAGAACCATTTACATGCTGTAAAATAGTACAGCAGTAAAATACAAAAATAAAATACAAATATTCTTACTGCTTAAAATTTAAAATGAACTAATTGCTTTTAATAAAAAAGCTGAGAATTGAATACTAGAAAGTAAATTTATGGGAAAATTAGAAACACATCAGCAAATTCCTCCAAAAAAGAAAAAAAAGCAGCTGTACTCAGGTAAGATACATTATAGGTGATATTTGAATTAATTTTTTTTTAAATTACCAAACTTCCTGACACTTTACTTTTTGAAAACTACCATAAATACCAGTGTAATGCTATTCTAAACACGAATGCTTGTTAGAGTTAAAAAAGTTATTTAAACAAAAGTTGGCCCTTTTTTCCTGCAGCTTTCTATGCCAGTGTCTGCTTCAGTTTGAGTCTTGTGGAGGCATTTCATGCAGAACGTTTAAACTGTTTCTGAAAAAGGCAACTCTGATAATCTTATGGAGAATCACTAGCAATTTCACACTTTGAAACAGAAATTTATTGAGAAAGCAGCTTTTTGTTTGTCACTGAAATTCAATTCCAAGCTGATGAACAGACCTCTTAAAAACTGGCGGCTTGTTTAGGGTTCAAACACCCTGCTAGAGGATGCTCTTGTTTTCCTCAGGGATTCAGTCTGCAGCCAGCCTGCACAGTTCAAATTGCAGCTTCCTCCAAGCAGCAGTGCTGGGACTGGACGTGGAAAATCTGCTGGGTTTGGTTTTATAGTGCTCTTCCTGCCTCTGCCCAGGGCACATGGAAAATCCCAGGCTGAGGCAGAAGGAATGTTCTGGGACACACAGGCTCAGTAAGGAGATGGGAGGTGGATTCTGATGCAAAGGTCTGGGAGAGGAACGTTTGAAGAGACTGACAAGCAACCAGGAGCTTGAAGGAAAATCAGCAGGGGCTGGAAATATGTGGGAGTGAAAGGTGGCAGTGAAAGGGCAGGATATGCTGAAGACCTGAAATGTAAAATAGGGCTGTTTGGACCAGTAAACTGGGATTAATGAGGGAAGTCGAAGCACTGGAAACTGGGATGAAAACTAGGAAGAGAGGAGAAGCAGAGATAGAAGAACAGGTTTGGAGAAAAAGAAAAAAAAAGAAATATCTCTACCATGATGAACAATTTCAAAAAAGTAGAAAGTACTAATGAAAAAATGGCTCACTATCTGGCTGAAACTCATTTTCTAAGCTCAGTCTTTTCCGCCTTCAGTACCTGCCATCAGCTGGATATGTGAATGTCTGACAGTTTAGTCAAGACATCATGCATCATTTGCTAAAGGGCAAAGATCTGTGTTATGATGTGATGGGAAGAAAACCCACCCTAAATTCTGACTTTTACAAATATATGTTCACACATGACAAAGGAACAGCATAAAAAATTTGGAAAGTCAGGCATTCAAAAGCTAAAATTAATCCCCAATGGAAGCTCTTTCTGTAGCCTTATCCCTCCCTTTAGTTGTTTTCATTTTCATTTTCATACATGCACAATTATTGTAGTACAGTCTTTAAACTGACTGAGTGCTTTCCCTTGGGGAGGAGTCCAGCTTTTACAGCAAAAATCAGACTGATACTGGAAATTAATTCAACTCAGAGAGTCGAGGATACTTTTGGTTGTAGAACTTCTGCAATATTTGTTGCAGCAGCTACACTGTTGTGAATGAGGCAGGAGAATTCGTAAAGGAGAGGAAAAACAAGTTAACCTTGCTGAAGGAAACTGTTGATGCTGCTCAGGTTGGATCCCATCCTGCCTCTTGCCCAGGCATCCCATGGAAAGTCGGTTAAAGCAGTTTTCACAAGTGGGCCTCATTTTCTGGATGTGCAAAGGACGACTTTGAAGTCGGGTTTGCAGAGGCTCCGAGCCCTCACAGCTGCAAGTGAAGTCAGCAGGGCTGGGGTTTTGCAGTGCTATATGATGTGAAGTGCTCTGAAGAATAAAGTACTGCCTGTTTCAAACTGGCAAAGGAAAGTTTACCAAAACTTCTCCTCGTTCTGTCTCCATTTGCTACCCATTTATAATACTATCCTTTACTTTTTGGTTAGAATTTGAAAGGGAAGCATTTAGATGCTCTAAAGAGGTTTACCACAGAAATGCCTGTGAGGAAATTAAAAAAAAAATCTTCTCAGAATAATATTACAGCAAGGTTCAATAATTAAAAGAAATGGATATGGTCACTGAGCTGGGATGAGAGAAAGTCAGGGATGCTGGCAATAAGGGATGCTGGCACTGTGAACTCAATCTGTCATTTGCATTGTACAAAGCTGGAACTGTGTGAACTGCAGAGCTGTGGAAACAAAAAAAGAAAAAAAAAAAGGAACTCTGGAAACAATTATTTTTTCATACAAATAAAGACAGTATCACGAAGTAAACTAACAGTTATGATTTTTTTTTGCCACTCTTTGTTCTGACAGTTCCCTTAACTTTGAAAGCTTGGCTTTACAGCTTTGATACAACTTTTAAACCAAGTATATGTTTGTCTGTATGCATGAGACTGGACTTCATGGATTTCACTATTGAGTGAAGCAAATCCTTGCATTTCCTCTTATATCAGAAGCCTTGACCCAAAATATGGATTCATTTTTGGGGCACAGAAATGCCTTTGTATTTTTTGTGGCAAGCTGCCTGATCCATCAGGTTCTTTGAAACTTCTGTTACTGAATTCATCCGGGAAGAAACTGTAGCCACTGGGGTTTTGATGTGAAACTATTACATAGACTTAACATGCCCACTAAATTTCAGCTAACAATTTCTTTTTTTGAAGTGCTTTCCTAAGTCTGTATTTGTGTTTTTCAGTGCTGAGATTTTAAATAAAAAAAAACAAAAACCAATACATTCTTTCTTCTTTTGATTGTTGGTTTGTTTGTTTGTTTGTTTGTTTTTTTAACAGATCTGATTGTGGTAGTAGCCTCAATTATTGTTCTGAGCATAGGATCTAATGGGCAGGTGTTTGCCACCTCTGCAATAAGGTATGTTCTCCTGTGACTGCAGCTCTTCACTGCCACAGAGGGTATTAGATGTAGATCTGATTGCCTAATTCCCAGTTTGGCTGCACGTCTGATTTTCCTAAGGCAGGAAAAGTTGCTCTATGGAAGCAGTGGGCAATGGAGGACTGGGTGCTGTTGTGCTTGGTCACTGATGGGGAAACGAGTGCAGGAACAAGGCAAATGAAAAATGGTGGGAATCCTGAAGCCAAGTGGAAAAAACAAAACGTTGTGTCCTTTTTAAAACATCAAACAACTCTCTCTCTGAGACAAGAGAGTATTACAGAACGTGGGTTTATTTAAGAAGTAATCCAGACAGCACTTAACTCGGTGCTTTTTGAGTATGAGTAATTACTTTGTTTAAAGAGTAATTATGCTTTGGTGGATTTGTTTGGCACGAGTAACTCACACCGTACGTGAACCAGAAACATTTGATGTCCACAGTGTTTGTTCAGCTTGCATCAAGTACTGCAGGCTTGTTTTGGGAGGTAAAGTGGGTAAATAGAAGAAAAGAATGATAAGCAGTAGGTGTGCTTCCCACTCCTAACCTAACTTCCAAGATGTGCTGCATGTTCTGTCACAAGCCTCTGCTTCCCAGTGCAGTGGAATCACTGGGAAGTGGGAATGGCCAGTGCTGTCTAAACTGTCCAGCTGTGTGGGCAAGCACTGAGGGGAACTACATGTACAAAGTGTTTTTAAGGTAACTCTTACCACAGAACATTCATCCTTACCTGATGGTTAAGACTCCACGCAGGCAGCAGGAATGTGATTACCAGCTCATGTAGGAAAAGAGGAAGGTGCATGAGAAAATTCCAAAGGTTGGGTTTTTTTAATTTAACTAGAAGTGTAGGAAGGACTTCGGTGAAAAGGCCCTCTGTGTGTTTGTATGTGAGCCCAGTGGGTTTTGGGCTCAGTGCAGCCTTTCCCAGTGTTAAGCTCCACCGTCACTGTCCTACACCTCAGAATGCTCTCTGGCACAGAACCTTAACCCACATCCCTGCAGTGCTACCATCGCTCCTCTGAAAAATCAGCAGGGTCAGGCAAGTCTGGATTAAAAAGCAAAACCTAAATTCACAACAAAATCTTAAGGATTGCTAAAAAGAGCCAAAAATACTTCTAGTGAAAAATTTTCAGGTAGATGAATTCAGCATCCATCCTTTCCTGCTCTTCACTGGTTTGTTTCAGGGATAAGACAGTAACAAGACTGTAGGCAAACAAAATTCATTGTCAAAAGGGCAAATGAAATATTTCCATAGAATATAATTATGCTGAAGAACTATACTGATAATTGTTTTTCTTTAGTTGAAAATATTTGGAGCTTATGATTGATTCAGTTATTCTCCTAAAAACACATAGGATTTTATCTATTTCCAATTAAATGAGATAGATTTCAATAACTCACACAACAAGGATTTCAGTCATGCCATGTTTGATTCATATTCTGGTTTTGGCAAATACGGAAAAAAGTTTGCTGATACTTATGTTATCAAAGCTTGAAGCACTGGTTTTCCTTGGAAAGGAGGCATTTGAGAATTGGAATCATATAAAATATACAAGTTTCCCCTGATTTTGTTTGTTTTTCCATTAAATAGTTTTTTTCATATTCAGCATTTCTGAATAAATTTGACTATAATGAAATGTGATCTAAACATAGAGATGCCTCAAGCCTGAGATGCAACCCCAGGTGGGGCAGTGCTATCACAGTTCTTCGACATGGCAGAGTGTTAGTGGACACAATCAGTTGTGGGTGGATAAGGCAGGTTTGTCCTCAAGCATTTTTACTGATTTATTGTATTTATTTTAATGCTTCTCTTTCCCTACAGGGGGATCCGCTTTCTCCAGATCCTTCGGATGCTTCACGTTGACCGCCAGGGGGGCACCTGGAGACTCCTGGGGTCAGTGGTTTTCATCCATCGACAGGTACCCGGCCTTTAAACATCCCCTGCATTTCCTTGGCTTTGGTAAATTCTCTCCGTGGGCTTCAGATCGCACCCTGGTTTAAATGAACTGTTGCACTGCAAGAGAAAAAAATACTCTAAAAGTCCATCGTGTGTTTCTTTCTCCTTTTAAAATGGGAAACTGTTCTTTGCTATTCAGGGTGGTGGTTAACAGGGTATAAACACCAGTGTTTGGGTTTTTTAATTAACTGTTGTACTCTTTGGTGTTATCCCTCAATGTAATTTAATAAATGCAGTTTTGTGGGCTGCCTTTCATATTAAAAATACTCTGCACTATCTCCACAGAAGATGTGTTCCTGGCTTGGTTGTTCTGTGGAAAACCTAACACTGGTGGAAAAGCCTTGCTAGAAGAAGTCAATTATTTAAATATTTCTGGTTTGTTCTCCTTGAATATGGAGTTTTCTAATTCATTCTGTAAATAAAAAATATGAACTATGTTATGATGCTGTGTAGGAAAAGTTACTTTTTCAAGGGTGTGCTCACAGAGGCAAACCTGGCTATAAATAGTTGCACGTCTGCTAAAGCTTTGAAACAATTTTCTGTATGAAAGCTCATAAAGCAGGAAGAGTTTAAGAGTTTTTAAAATATTAAAATATAAAAGTTTTAAAATATTTCTAATTGAAGACTTCATTTTGAGTCTTCATGGAATCTCTTTATGATTAGCTTTATCAATATAATAGAAATTTATATCATTAGCCTTTAAATCTTGCATCTCATGCCACACTGTGGATGCAAGATTCTGCTATTTATCTCCACATCACACTTATAAGGGTGGTTAACTTATGAGTGTAGATTTGTTCTCCACATATTGACAAACAGTTACAGATTTCCACAAGGACATTTTTAAATTTTCTATTCAGAAAACTGTTTTTCTTGGACAGAGAACAGGATGCACTTAATCCAAGTGATTAATTTAATACTAAAAGTTAATTTTCTTCCTTTTATTTTTTCCCCCAGTACAGTAGGAACTTTTGTGTCACGATGGCTGTGCAGAAGTGATGCACACCAAAGTGCTGTGGGATAAAGCCTCCTTTCATACTGTACAACAGGATGACTTTTAATGCTCCAAGTCTGTGTGGTCTTCATTTATTATGCTTGCACTGCCTGGGTATCTTGCTAGGGAAGAGCTGATATCCAAATAACTTTCTCAGCATTTGCTACCCTTACTGACAGAGCTGTTTGAGAACATTTTTTCCTGTGGGTGTTCAGAGTTTTAGTCAAGAATCAGGAAATACTATCTCCAAAAGACAACACTTAAATCTTATGTGTCGCAAGCATAACTAAGTTCAATGATTTAAAAGGAAAAAAAAACCCTTGGAAAAGTGAATTTATGAGTAAACGCACCTGAAGTTCTGCTTATGCAAAGAAGTGATTATGGTGATAAATAAAACTCCACAGATCTGTAGTACTTATCCAAGCAGATCACCCACTAACACACTAAGGAAAAAACATACCAAGCACACAGTTCTGTATTGACATTGGACAAGTGCAGCTGAAATCCCAACACGGTACCAAACGGAAGGGAAAATGGAACCTTTATTCCTGTCCGGAGTCTGAAAGAAGTTTTTGTTTAAAAATAAAAAAACAAAACCAAAACAAAAACACCTCAGCTGCTTTTTCTTCACTGGCAGAGTACAAAGTCCTCATCTATTTTTTTTTTTTTTGCGTTTGATACCCTTTCAGAAAAAAATGTGCCCCTAAACCCTTTAGCAATGTGAGAAAATAAATTCACATCTTAGTGCCCTATGAAAAAAGCCAGCACTTGTACCTCTGTGGGCCCAGAAGACCTTGGTAAAGTTGTCACCAATGATTCCCATGTGTTTTGGAATTTTACATACAGCTCTATTAGCTCACTCAGGCCTGGTTTGGCTGGGATGCTCTTCTATTTTCAGCAGGTTGAGCTTATATACCAGCATTTCTTGCCAAAGGCAATGAAACATGAGTCAATATCACATGTGGTGGTGGAAAGCCATGGAGAAATCTTGCAGCTTGCTGAAAAACTGAGTTAGCCACTCTAGCTCCAGCTTGTGAGCCTCTAGGCTGGTTTTACTCCTTCCTCACCTTGCTTTGCGAGGTCTTCTACTGCTCTCAGGACAGGAGGAGTTCTTATATTTTTTCCGAGTGTTGAACTTAGTATTGTGTGGTCCTTATTTTAGCTGAAAATGGAGATCTAGCTGAGTTTAAAAAATGTGCTGACTTAACTCTCTCAATATTCAAATGTACCTTTGTGCATTTGTTGTTCTTGCTGTTTCCCCTTTGTGTGTATATCTGAAAGTCCCTGCTGCAAAGAGCCACTTGTTTTAGGCAGAACTCTTTATTCTTAAGCTCTTATCTAATAAAACCCACATAAATGTGTAGTTTTAAGGCCTGATGCCCGCAGAATGCTCTTTGTTTTGTGATCATGTCTCTTGAAACGTGTGTTATTTATAAAGCTTCTGACTCTCCCTTAAATGCAGTAGGCATGAGATTGCTGCCACTATTCTTAATAATTAAATATAGTCTCTCTATACACATGGAACGTGGTTTGGTGACATTTAGAGTAAGTCCAAGGCAGTTGCATTTTCATCTGGCCTTTACTTAAAAAGAATTCTGTCTTTAGATGAGTAGTACTGGAGCTGAGAGGTGCCAGTGGTGAAATAAGCTCAGTAGTTCTGTTGATATTTCAGCCACTTTGAAAGGATTTCATAAGACTCTGCTGCTTTCCTGCCTGCTTTCCAAAAAGCCAGCACTTAAACCAGAATTATTCCAATTATCATCCACAAACAGTCAATTGTGTATGTTAACAGAAGGAGCTTTTCAAAGCAAGTCACATCTACAAGTACACAGTGCGCCATTGTCATGAGATAAAGATGAGAAAATAAAGGTGACCAGCAGAGAAACTACTGAAACCCCAGGGTTTATTTCCTTTTTCAGCTGCCTTGTTTAGCAAACAGGCCTGCAAAATGTCAAGGCTTAAATTAAAAGACTTGCCCATGGGCAAGATGAAATACTATCAAAATTCATTATTTTGGTCATCATTAAATGATTAGAGGAAAAAAACCCATTTTTCTTTGTGCCAAGATTACTTAAAGATTTCCAGAACCTAGATTTAATTAGTGCTCTAGGAGAATGAAGGATATTTATAGTTCCTGCTGCTGAATGTTGGTACTTGATACCAGGGCTACCTTTCCCCAGAAAGCTCTTTTAAGGAAAAGAAAAGAAAGAAACAAAAAAGAAAGTCTGAAGGAAGTTTGATGATAAAATCAAACCTTCCCTTAGAAACAGTTTCAGAAACGTGGATAGAGTATTGCAGAAAATCTGTGAAAAGCTGACATACTTTAACAGTAGAGGCAATCATTCCTGGTCAGGTTTTAATTTTAAATATATCATATGGCAGGACTTTAATTCCATTATTGGCTGGGATCCAAGGAAAGAGAAATGACTGTCAAGAGCTTAAGGAAGATGCCAATCAAGACATAGCACAACAATGTTTCGTGATAAAGATGGCCAAATATGTGCAAAGAAAATAAAGGAATAATGCATCTAAACTTTAAGTAATTAAAATAAGCTGTTTTCCCTCATAATGAGGTGTTGGTCTTCCCTGGGGGGGAAGGTGGATATCTCATTTAGCATTGCTTTTAAAAGCTTTACGTGTTTTTGTGTCCATGACACCACACATTTGGTGACATGTTTAAATGCACCAGCACTTCCTTTTTTCCTGAAGACTGTGAGAATCCTGTATCTAAGTCACAGCAGGTCTGACACAACTTTCTTGCCCAAAAGTCTTTCGAGAAAATGGTGTATTCACAAGGACTGTACCTTGCCCTCACAGAAGTCTGCCTTAGCCTTGTTTTTCAGGACTGAAAACCTGACATCTACCTAACATACTTTATCTAAAGATTTTATCTTAACATGAAACTGTTGAGGCATCACTATTCAGTCTTAAGCAGTCTAAACATCAGATACACAGGTTCATTGCTCAGAGATGGCCATAATCACAAGACACGGCTGATATTTCTCAGTGTACTGTTCAGCAAGGGCATTTCTGAAGCTGCTTTGCTGCTTTAAAAATGTTTAGACAATTTATATTTTGAGTAGACAGTTAAGTGGAATGATTCCCATTCCATAATTAGGAGAGATGTCCCACGCTACATTTAGCTGCCCCAAGGATCTTGGATAAACGATGGCTTTTTGAACTGTTTAGCCTGGTATGAATAAAACCCAAGTCAATGTTTTAGCTGTTTTACTGGAGGCAAATTTTGTACCTAAAATAAAACATATTAATTTTTCTACTGGGATGCAAAAACCCCCACAGATATTTGCAATGATTTACAATGATAGAATATATATATATATATATATATGTGATGAAAACCTTATATGCTTGTTTGCTTTCTCTCTTAATAGGAACTCATAACCACGCTGTACATTGGATTCTTGGGATTAATTTTTTCATCCTACTTTGTTTATCTTGCCGAGAAAGATGCAGTTGATGAGGATGGAAAGACAGGTTTCTCCAGCTATGCTGATGCCCTTTGGTGGGGTGTGGTAAGTCCTCACCAACAAAATGTGTGTGCAAATAGGGCATAAGGTTTTCTGTTCAAGCTGTGATCCTTTTAGTAAAATTTGGCATTTCTTTCTTTGCAGAATGTATTTCTGTAGGGAAGTTTGACAACCTCTTAGGAGGGATACAAGAAAGAATATAATAAATACAATAAATTATTGAGGTATTAAATTTATTGTGAAAGCAGGTTAGCAAGTTCTTAGCAAAGGACACTGAATGTTTACAGATATGAAAAGTCCACATCTCAAAAAGAGTAAGAATTCCCTTCAAAACATATACCACTTCCTTTAAACTCTGCTTAATTATCTGCAAAAGGTGTATAACTTAAAAGGATATTCTATACATGAAAGTTGGGTTATAATTACTCTATTTTTTGGATATTTTTGTGTAAAACTCACACTCTCAGGAATAATTCAGACCTTGATGTAAGTTATAGGTTCCTGTTTTTTGGCTTTTATCTTTAACTCAGATTCTGGATGAGCCTCTACTTCAGTGAAGTACACAGAAATACAGACTTTATTACATGTAGCCTCAGTCATCACTCTTTAAGTGGTTCACATACAAAAATATAACATTAAATTCTTTTTACTAGGTTGTCGAGCATTCATTTCATCTGCAGAGTATCACCTATGGTTGTGCTAAAAACATTACAAACCCAGAAGAATCTAGTAAAAAAAGAAAAATCCACTCAATGGCCAGATGCACCTGATGATCTAAGGTGCTGGGAAGCAATGAAACCATGAACCAGCCCACAGTGCAATCACTTGTTAAAGTCCTCAATGGACATGGGATAAAATTTTAAGAATATAAAACCTCATGGTTATAGATGTGAGGCAACCTGTAGCTAGTGGTGGAAAACAATGAGTGTCTCAGAAGCACTGATTGTGCTGCATTTTAAAAGAAAAACAATCAGGGTATAATTGAAAGATACCCCATGCCTGCTGTAAGAGAACAAACCAGTACTCTTATTCTCACTTATTCTTCCATTATTTGAGCAGTTCACCTCAAACACCAGTGGATCACTTGTAGCATCCAGTTCTATCCATGGATATTCATGCACGACTTATTCCTGCATGTGATAAAAATTCCATGTGAACCCAGTGTACTTTTTCTACCTTTCCTTTTATTTATTTTTTTTTTTGGCTCTAGTTTTCCAGAGCTTGCTTCATTAGTTCCATTGAATATTTACATATGAATTACAAAATACTTCTAAACACTAGAAGTTATGGCATTGATATGATTAAAGAGTAAAAAAAATAAGGTTAAAAAAGTCAGGGTGTGTTTTTACAAGAGTATTTTGGACACTGGGAATTTAAAAGGAGTTTTGAAGACCAACAGAGCAGTTAAAAATGCACATTACCTTGTTGGGATAGATGACTTGGGATCTGTATTTCAAAGTGTGTGGATGGGACACGCAAAGCGTGCAGTGGGTTTTGTTATTTTCCAAAACTTGACTTGCTTTGTGTAGCAGCAAGATAAAATCAGCTCCTCTTTCTCTGGCTGTGTGAGGAACACTGTTCAAATTGTTGTTTAAGCTTTTCAGGCATCTAGGCCTCCTCAGCATTTAGTGAGTCACGGTGCAGGTGCAGTTCACAGCTGGGAACAGGAACAAAGGACAAAGTGAATCAGTTTCTTTTTCTTTTCAAATCTCCTGGAACACAGAAACACAGATGTGGACTTACTAGGGAGTGAAATTTGATTTTTACTTTTGCCTTTCAAAACTGAGCCATTGGAAAGAAAAATCTTGGTAGCAAGTATTTGAAAGTCTTACGTGTCTGACAAAAACCACAGAGTGTATTATGGGGAACGTTTTGCTTTGGGGAGAAAGTGCAAGCTTGCTGAACTTGATACAAATGACGTGAAAGGTTTAAATATGGAGAAAAGAGAAAATAAAGAATGAATGAGAGTTGGAATTAAATGCTAACTACATTCACCTGCTTCAGTTAAATGCAAGGGTTTTTCTCCTAGATTTGGCAGGCAAACAGGTTAAACTGCAAAGACACATCAAAGACTTTGTGTGTTTTACATGAAGCCATTCTTAGAAGTTGTAGCATGTAGGGCACATGTAAAAGCACTTCCAACAGCATGGTCAGTCTTCTGGAATTGCAACCCATGTCACAGCAGCTGCCCTGTCCCTTTTGGGTATTTTTTCCTTGAGAAGAAGAGCATATAGGAGGCTTCTCTTCTATTGGCCCTCCCTGCTTGCCTCTTGCTGCTGGTAATGCTTATTGGTCTTGCTGTACACTCAGCTATTCTGTACCACTGGACTGGAGTTAAATACTTGCTCCAATAAATTGGTGTTAACTGGCACAGGTACTTGGGATCAACTGCTCAGAATTTCCAGCAGTAAATTTCCATGCCAGAGGTAGCAGTCTGAATCCCTTTATATTTAGTGTGTTTTTTGAGGTGTGCAGTTCTGACTCCTCACACCTGAGGACACCTGCCTGTCTTAAAATATCTGAGCAGCCCTGCTGACTTCTGCTAAATCAGAGTTCTTCCCTCTTTGAGGCGCACACGTGTGAGTTCAGAGCCTGCCTTAGAGCCTGCGCACACAGCTGGAATGTGCCGTGGTAAATCCGTGCTACAAGAGGTGTCATTTTCCAGAGCCCAGTTATTCAACGTTCTCTACTCAGAAATACTGAAAACTTCGGGATGTGCAAGTAGAAAAAAAATTCTGCTGTGATTAAGACAGCCAGAGAATTACATTACTTATAATCCTTTCCATGCATTCAATGTGCTAATTAGATTACCAAGAAGGAGCCCTCATAAGGTAGCCAGGGAAAAACTTTCTGAGACATGTTCAGGCACCTGCAGGAGTCTGCCAGCCAAATGCCTGCTGTGGAGATGGAAAATTCATCTTTTCTGTGGTTACAGCTTTCATGCTGTCTTCCATAGTAACACCAAGGCAGCTCAACATTGCTGCAGTTCGGTTTTAAGTCCTGGGTGCTGGAGAACTTAGAAAAAAACCAACCAAAAATAAACCCCTAAAAACCAAATCACCCCCAAAAATCCAAGAAGCCTTTCATAAGAGAAAAGGAAAAGGAAGGAAAAATCACAGACTTTGAGGGGTCATCTGGGCGCACTGAGGAGCTGAAGTGCTGTTAAAGAAACAGAGCTTTAACTTCCTCCAGTGCCCAGTAACACATACTGCATTTCAAAGTTGAATTTTGGGGATCTGGTTTAATTTTGGGGACTGGCAAACTCATGTGTTTGTCCTGCTGGTAGGACACAGCACCTGAGTCGCTTGACCAGCCACACTAAATCTGGACCAACACCTGGCAAGGCAGAGCTCCTGCTGAGAGCAGTCTGCAGTTCAAAAGAACAATATTCATTCAAAGATACAGATACTACAAAGTGGTCTTCATCAAGTGGAAAATTTATGATGAATAAATACAAATATAACTATTTTTTTGGAACCTGGAAAAACTAAGTTTGGTGGTAGTTGGTGATTTTTATCCTGCATATCTTTCTTCCAGCTCTGAGAGCAGGAGGAAATATATTCTTCCCATGCCTTTGTTGCTTGGTAGTTTCTTCTGAGAAGACTATTTTTGCATAACATCTAAGCATTTGTCAGCAAATTTTTCCATAAAAGGCAGCCTCTTTATAGTCAGTGTAAATTTACATATTCTTTTAAGTCTGTTTTGGCTGTGTTTCTGCTACCATTCAAGGCGAAGTGAAGGGAGGGGGACTAGGTTTGGGGCTGGTACTTCCAAATAAAAGTACATTTTTTCTATTTGCAGTTCTCCCCAGTGGTTAGTATTGATGACAGAACTTTTCTGTTCCTCACCAGAAGCTTTTCACTTCTCAGGGGTCCAGGCCACGTTTCTCACACCATTTTATGGCAGCAGCAGAACTCTGAGGATGCTGAAAGCCCAACACTGCCATGGCCCAGGGTCTCTGTTTTAGACCATGGTCTGTGAGTTTTATCCTGCTGTGACCATGGTGCTGGGGCCCCTGTCTGGTGTGATTCCTGTGGCTTGCTGTGGGTTCCTGCTTTGGGATCAGCTGATTACCCCCTTCCATTGGGCAGCAGGGGTTCCTTGTTACATCACAAACCTTTCTGATGGACCAGCCTCCACCTGGACCCTGTTTTCCCCCTGCACCAGGTCCTTCCTGACCTCTGGCTCATAATGAATTCTCTTCCATCCTGCTGGGGCTCTTCAGGAGTAGCCCCAAACCTCTGTCCCACTCAAGTCCTCCTGCCTCTGGGGCTCATCAGGGCTGGCCTGTCACCTCCACAGCAAGTCCCTGTAGAGCCAAGTCTTACAGATCCCAGGCCTGAGGGCACTAATTGGCCTAATGAACCTGACCAGCATGACCCCAGTGGTGATGCTCCACGCACACCCAGGGGCGATACTTAAACACAGGAGAGATTGTCTGTAGCTCAGCTGCAGCTCTGTCTAGGTATGGACTCCCTTAATCCTGATTTCTGCCCATGGGATGATGCCCTGCTATTGCCCCCTCCCCATGGGCTCACGTGCTGACCACTCCACTCGATCCTAATCCTGACCTGTGCCTTGCTGTCAGACCTGCCTCCTCCTTGTGCTGCTGCATCGTAATCCGGGCTCTTGGGTGGACCTGGCTGCTCTTCCTGCTTCTGTTTTGCTTGAATGGAACTGGGGCCTGACTGGAGAGGTGCTGCCCTGCTGACTCTGCTGTCTCCCTTGACTGTGAGCCCCTTGTCCCTTAGGGAGGGCCCTGATAAGCACTGATCAGGTCCAAGTTTAAGCACCTGGTGGCTTAAACACAGTTTTGAGTGGCCAGGTCCTGTATTTGTGGGGAAGGAAGAGAGCTAAGCACAGGGCTCAGATGTGTTCAGGTCTAGTTCTACTGGCAGGGTGACTTTGGGAGATAACTCATTCTGGAGTGGTTGTGTGTTCCTCCTCTTGCCATGAGGATTCAGCTGGGATGGATTAGTTCTGTCCCTTTTCACTCCTGTCAGCACAGGTTTCCTTATCCCCAAATCCAAACACTGTTGATTCACACCTGTCTCATGATACTTTGCTAATTTCTTTTCCCTTTCATTCTTTTTTTTTTCATGCTTTTTGGAGAGATAAATGTGCCCCATTGCACTGAAACAGGTGTTTGTTTCTGGCCTAGGTAACAGTCACAACAATTGGCTATGGAGACAAAGTTCCCCAGACGTGGATTGGGAAGACAATAGCTTCCTGCTTCTCAGTATTTGCCATCTCCTTCTTTGCCCTGCCAGCTGTAAGTAGCACTTGAATCCCTTCATTAAAGGTGTGTCCACCTCTGTGAATGCCTCTGGCTCCTGTAACCTGTGGACCACAGCAATAAACACGTGCTGTTTATTGAAGTTACACGATTCCGCTGTTCATCTGCTCAATTTCAGATTTTTTTGCTGGAATAAATAGAATTCTGTCACTGTAGACATTTGAAAATTCATTTTAGAAAGTCTTTTATTAAATGTCTGTTTATTCCATGTACGAAGTATTTGATTGAGGTATGTGAAGCCATATACAAGTCTGACTTGGTAATTTTGGTTATATTTAGGGTATTCTGGGGTCTGGTTTTGCCCTGAAAGTACAGCAGAAGCAACGTCAGAAGCATTTCAATAGACAAATCCCAGCTGCAGCTTCCCTAATTCAGGTAAGACCACAACAGTAAAATACCTCAGAGTTTATTGGAGAGAGAGCGTGGCCTGGAAGTTCAAGTACTGAAAAACACCATTCCTAAATTTATTATAGATCTATGACTTTTGTTTAGCCACTTTGTCATTTTGATCCACGTCAGTCAGTGGAGAAAATGAGATAATTGCCTCTCCCTTTCTGGAAACTGCACTAACCTGATATTCATAGGCATAATGACACTAACTAGATGCAGTGAGTATATGTAGTGAAATATTAAAAAAAAAACCCAAAACTTCATTATAATATTTAATTCATAAGTTCCTATTCATATATTTTTAGGTCCTATGCATCTGCCAAATTCTGAGGAGATGAATGTGTGTCCAAATACCATGAAAAAACACACCTGTTTTTAGAAAACTCTCCCAGCATAACATTCCATATGAGAGTGTAAAGAATTAAATAGCACAAATTAAAGTGCACAAATACTCAATGTGGCACAGTGCAGAAAAAGGAAACTGCAGCATTCAGTGGGGGATTCACTTTTATGAGGGTTGAGTTTGGTTTTTTTTTTGGTTGTTGTTTTTGCTGTGGGCAGGGTTTGATCCCAGCTCGTGGGGCGAGCACTCCAAGAGCACACTGAAGATTTCTGTGTGATGCGTGTGCACGTCCCGGTGCAAACTGCATCCACCACAGCTGTGTTTTATTCGGAGTGGTGTTTACCTGGACTGAGGAGTTTGTTGGCAGTTGGATTTGCTGCAAAATTTGCCGTGCAGGAACCCAGTGACTGCTCCTCCACTGAGGTTCTTTGGGTTTCTTTACAGACCCTGTGGCGCTGCTACGCAGCCGAGAAATCCTGCACCTCCACAGCCACCTGGAAGATCTATGTGACAGTTCCCGTGCAAAATCCCAAAAAGTCTCCAGCGCCATCTAGTCCCGGTCTGAGAAAACAGGTGACAGCAGTAGCACGGCTCGCTCTCTGCTTGCTTTTCATTTTAAATTATAATTAACTTGCCAAAAGCCTCGTGAAGCGCCTGAGCAATGTGGACACCTGGAATACGTTTGTTTTCCTCCTGCCACAGCCCGATTAGTTTTGTTTTCCTTAAAATGTTCTTGACGAACAAATGTCTTCTAACTAAATTTGCCTTGTTGGTCAGACAGGTACCAACTCTCCATTGTTTTTTCCCTTTTGGAGTCTCCTCCTTTCTCAAAGCACAAGGCAATGGTGCCACTTTCCCATTTTGCATTCATTTTTCAAAGTAGTTCATACAGGAAGAAGGAGAAATCCAGTTTAAAAATTTATGTTCACATTCAACACATGGCTGACAGCAGCCGGTCTTCTCTGGAATACTCCACGCTGCTTTTATCTCTTTAGAAATTAGGGCAAATTCCCCAGCTGTGGGTGCAGGGAAGTGGAACAGTGTTTGTCTGCAGAGGTGACATTGCCCAAACACAGTTCTGTGGTGTCAATGCCAGGCTTGCCAGCAGGCAGAGGTCTGCAGCAGGCCGAGCTCGGGGACCCAGCCTTTCCCAAATGATGGTTGGGGATTGCCTTTAGGCAGTGGCATCCCACTGGTGCCCATTTCCCAGGGAAAAAGGGCTGTACAATTCCCCATGGCACATGGAGGAAGCTGAAACAGCCTGATCTGTGTGCGTGTCTGTGTTTGGGTGTTAGAGCAGGGTGACCTTGCTTTGTCACAGCTGGAGACAGAAAAAGCGGGAGCAAAGGGGTAAAGCTGAAGTAAGACTCCTATGTGTATGTTGCTGAAAAGCAAGCAATCCATGGCTGGAGAGATGGAAAAAAAAAGTATTTTCCCTCTGTTTTCTCTAGGGAGAGGGATTTCCATAATATCTTATTTGTCTGAACTTCCCTGTGCCCTGCAAGCCCTCATTTAAGCACTTAGTAATGGTTCCTTCCTGTCTTACCAAAGGATCCTCTGCTCTTGTTCTTTCTTGGTCTGTAACTTCTTATTTTAAGGACTCAAATATATATTGATCATTTTGTGCATGTTGAAGCATTTCATTCTCCAGAGGATTCCTGGTTTTGTTTCCTGGTACAAGAGCCTGTAATGTTTGCTTTTAGAAGTATTTTGATGCGTGTCAGTGCATCTACTGTCCGCAATAAATACCCATTTCTACCATTTTTTCCCCATTTAATTTTGAACATGCATTTGTTTAACTGCTGCAGAGCTGAACAGAAGAAGGGATTCCAAAAGTCTGGTTGTAGACCATAACAAAGTAAGAATTGGCTTGGACGTAGATCAAGTAGCCTTGTGAATATATTGACTCTGCAGCTCTTTGTGTTAATCCAAACCTTCATTTTTCATTTTTAAGTACCAATTGCAGGGTGTTTATTAGGCTGTCTTTAGGCTTTGAAAATCAGGAGAACTGTTTGGAGGCTGGAGGAAGGATTTCTCTTCTCCTGATGTGCCTTATTTAGCCTTTTTGGCAAAAGGTGAAGTTTTGTTTAGTTGAAGAGGCTGCACAGGGCCTAATTCATAGTTCAAAGTCTCTGGTTTTGTTTAATTAGAGCTTTAGCAAGATGTTCCAGACAAGGTGATATATACTAAAGTCATTAGAATTTTGTATGGCTTGAGTTGTGGTCCCAATTTGAGAAATTTTACGAAAGGCTTGATTTTTCAGTGTGTTCTAGTTGCCTTCTGAGAATCAAATTCTTACCAGATTTTAGTTGATAATTCGGAATCAGACACTTTAAAACCATAAACAAAGGTTGCAACCCTTTTACTGAATTTCAGTTCCATTCTTTCAATAAAAAAGTACGACCTCAAGTGAATTCACTGTATGGTGAAGCTCACATGTGCACTTACCTGTGCTTGATAGCATCTTCTGATATCATTCCATTCCTACTGTCACAGGCCAGAAGATACAGAAGAAAAGGGAAGCTGGGCTGTGGGAATGGTTCTGCACCTGTAATAAACCCGGGAGAAAATTCCTTGTCTGTTCCCCAGATCACTTACGATCACATTGATGAACAAGAGGACAAAAAAGATGTGTCTTTCTACATTGAGGAACCCAGAGGTAATTTACTTAGGCTCAGTTTATCACTTTTCAAGAGACAATCTTGCAAAGAATTGATGTGATGAAGGGAAAAGTTGTATGAAAAAACAATTCTAAGCTAATCAGTAAATCAAGATGCCTCTAACCAAGGATGGTTGCATAACAAAAATAGGGGGACACAAAGGAAGTCTTTAATTCATATGGTGTGAATATCAAAAGAGCTTTCTTTGTTCACCATCGATTAAGATGTTGGATATATTGTTCATTTTTCATTTTTGAATTATTTCAGAGGTGGATGGAAAGCTTCCTTAGATCTACCCTACCTTTTAACTTTACCTCCTTTTACCTCTGAAGGAAGGAAAAATAAACCAGGAAAAATATTTCTACTTTTTTTTACAGCACCCTCTTAAACATTGTGCAAACAAATTGTGATAAGAAAAACCAACTCTTTTTATGGCCACATCAACTAAGAGGTTTTGATAGGTGGCATTTTTTCTCTTGATTCATTTAAAATATTTTGTGTTTATATAAGCAATGGTTGCATTTCAACATGGAAACTGTCTGAATTTCACTGCTGAGTTAAGATACTTGCTTTGTTTGTAAAATCCTTTTTTTTAAGTTAAGTTTGTAATGGAAATGTCCATGTAAAATGCTATTGTTTACTATAAAAGAAGGTTTTCTGGAAAGCTACTTTTTCCACTTTTGCGTTGATTTCCTTTGTCTGGTGGGGTTGGGAATCTGTTCTGGATCTGCTACACCTTGAGGTAAAGGGGAGAGTGTTTGCTCATAGTCCGAGTTCTGTTCCATACCCAGAGGCATCGAAGCCTTGCCAAGGTTTCTGAGGCATCCAGAGAGGCTGGCACTAATTTCAGGTGTGTTCTGTGGGGCTGTGGGTTAGGCCTTCATCTGTCTTTGATAAACCTGAGCACCAGCTCAGTGTAAAACTGCTGCTCTCACATGACATTGAAGCGGACAGAAAATGTCAGCCTGGACAGAGTGTGGCTGTGGTCTTCACATGAAGGGTTCTTCAATAAAAAGTACTTCAGATATTGTTGCCCCCCAAGGGAAGGTGTGGTGCCTTCTGAATTGGACACAATCAAAGGCAGGAGTTCCACTGGGTTGCCCTGAATTTTCAGAGTTGCTGGATTGTCAGTGCCACCTGTGTCATCCACGCTGGAGCAGTGGGATGTGGAATAACAGGAACCTGGGAGCTGTGCCATGGTGGGACACATCTGTAAGGGACAGGAACAACTGGCTCCCGCAGGGATTTGCACAGACCTTCAAGACCTTGCATGCAACCTATAGCCATGAAGTGCCAATGTGGAAGAGAGGGTTCTCCTTCCACTGAGGGCAGTTTTCATTGCCCCTCCTGTTCTTCCTTGTGTTTCGTAATCTTGTGTAAATCTCTTACCTGTTACTTCGAGGTCAGGTTGCTTTATTTTAATTGTTGTTTGGCATTTCCAGTGCTTTTAGGGTTCTGGGAGGGGGCATGAAGGGTATGATATTTATAACCAAAGTTTCTGCTTTAACTACACACCTTGTAACAGAGTATTGTATTCATTCTCAGCATGTTTATTGGACTGGTGTCATGGTAGAGATGGACACAGGACACACACACTTATTGTAATCCAAATCCAAGAAGCAAAAGTTTTTTATTATTTTTTGCTCTTACACCTCTTCACAATTACTACAGCTCAGTATGATTGGCTGTTAGTAAACAATGGCAGGGCTGTCTAAAAAACAATGACCATTCAAACAGCAATACAATTAGCTATACAAACAATTAGTTACATATTATATGCAAGTTCTTTCTTGGACACTCTTGATGTTCCACAACAAGAATATCTTCTCCTTGTGTGCAGAATGTCTTCTTTTATTGATTATCCTCTTGGCTATCACTGTGGCTTTCACTGTGACTGCGGTTTCTCACGGGTAGATTTTGACTGGTTTTAAGTCAAACTCTCTGAGGCTTTCAGATGAGCTGTTGGCCTCATCAGATCCCACAGACTGGAGCAGCTTCCCTTGCTGACCACGTTACAGCAGATTTTGCTGAGTGTATTTTGGTATTGCGATGTGATGGATGGAAGCAGCAAAGTGTTGAGCAGCTGGTAACAGTCCTGGAGGCCACAAAGATGTTGGGGACTCTGCTGGCTGTACTCAGGACTCTGCCAGTGCGTGTTTGTTCACTAAGGCCGTGTTCTCTCAATGGTCATAGTTAATCTGAGCAAAGCTCTGTGTCCTAGGAAAGAGAGTGATGAGACAAGCCCGTGTCTTTTTATGCCTGACAGGAAAATGAAAGAATTTTCCGCACTTTTTCTGAAAATGTTTTCTTCTTGTACTTTTATTATAGCTGGTCTAATTTATTCTTTTTCTGAGAGACAGCCATGCATATTATCCCCTTACCAATTAAACTTTATATCTATTTTTCATTTTCTTTCAGTTTTTGCCTTAGCCAGTGTCAGGGTTAAATCCCACTCAATTTGATTTTCCTGATTCATTCCTTCTGTTGCAAAGCTTCCAGGAATGTAGCTGGCAAACTCAATTGCTCAATTGACTGAACATTCTTGACACCTCTCAAAAGTTTAAACCTGATTTCTCTCAGTGAAGTTCTCCTTGCCAGAATTAATAGGCTTCTATTCCTGGGAAGTGGAAGTACTAGGCTTCAAGCCTTTAATTGGGGCATTTTTTTTTCCTGTCAAAAAAGCCAAAAGTAGAAAAGGCAGAGAGAATCACAAGTCAAAAAAGGCAATTGAAAGGGGCCATGCCAGCTTCTATTTGAGTGTTGCTATAGTGGAATATTTTATTCATTGCTGGTGGGGGCTGGATGTTTTGCAGATGATGGCGAACTGCAAGGTTGAATTAGATCACTTTTATAGGCCTGACCTAGGAGGAGCAGAGCTGCTGCTTTAAACCAGCTCTTTGCTGCTCTGGTCAGATGTGAGAGAGGGACTGTAGGAAGGTGTGAAATAATGCCTGTCAAGAACAGGCAACAAAGTAACAGTCCCACTGATAAGAGTCCTTGTTCTGAGCAGAAACAGATAGAAAGTAGTTCAAGTATCCTTGAAAAAGGAGACATTTGCCTTATTTCAGCAATGGCATTATGTGAACACACCTTTTCTCATGCAAATAGAATTTTTCTAATGACATCTTGTTCATGTGTCCACATCCACCCAGCTTACTCTTGGCTTGCTCAAGCCTTGCTTAGGAGGCAGAACTTCCCAAGGTGGGCAAAAATGCTTTCTTTTATTTCTGTGAAGAAGGTTTGAGAAAAGGGAGACCTTATAAAACAGAGGTGATCAGCATTAAGGTTTCTGAGAGGTTTCTGTATATGTGGAATAAAAAAACCCCATGTATTGGATAGTGCATAATATAGAAACAAGACCTTTATTTACCAAAAATGGTGGAGTTTTGAAAAAAAACACTTGATAACCTAAAAGAAAAATTATTCCTGACCTCTGCACTGTGCATGAGGTTTGGGGTGTGACTGATCACAAAGTGATCTGTAGCACTAAGAACTTTTCCGTCCTTACAGAAAGGGAAAGGCCAAAAGTCTTCCACAAAATTATTTCCCTTGTTGGAAATCAAACCTCCCGAAATGAAGCTATTTAGAAAGAAATTAATAAGGAAAAACTAAAACAAACATAGGGATTTAGAAAGTTCTAGAAAATAACTGTGATGCCAAGTCATAGAGTGGCATTGCATAGAATGGGTTGGGTTGGAAGGGACCTTAAGGATCAAAGAATCCCAGAATGGCTTGGGTTGGAAGGAATTTTGAAGATCATTCAGTGCCACCCCCTGCCATGGGCAGGGACACCTTCCACTATCCCAAGCCCCATCCAACCCGAACTTGGACACTTCCAGGGCTGGGGCAGCCACAGCTTCTCTGGGCAACCTGTGCCAAGGCCTCACCACCCTCACAGGGAACAATTCCATCCTAACATCTAATCTAAATACCTCCTCTTTTAGTTTAAAACCATTCCCCTTGTCCTGTCACTGTTTGCCTGTCTTAGAAGTCCCTCTGCAGTGTTTTCACAAACTCCCTTTAGGTGCTGGAAGGCTGTAATGAGATCTCCCCAGAGCCTTCTCTTCTCCAGCCTGAGCAACCCCATCTCTCCCAGCCTGCCTCTACAGCAGAGGTGCTCCAGCCCTTGGAGCATCTTTGTGGCCCTCCAGTGCAGTTTTTTTTCATAGGTGTCGGTTGCTTCAGCTAAGGAACTATTTCATACCAGGGTATCTGATTTAATGTTTTCATATAGCGATTTAAAACCCTCAGTGATTTCATCCTCACCTGAGATTATATCCCTAAGTATTCTCTGTAGTCCTGAAATTCATCTTTACCTGTACTTTTGCCTATCATTATACCTACTCCTCTGCAGCAAGGTCTGTTATCAGATGACAAGACGTATGCAAGCCCCCTGACACCTTTAATGTTCCTGTAGGGTTTAAAGAAGGCACTCAGGTATGAAGATTGTGGTTAATTAGAAGAGCAAGAGTGAGTGGCAGGTCACAGAGACTGATCCATACAGAAGGAAACAGCGTTTTGGTGGAACTGGAATTTTCCACGTGCATTTTGAGTTTTCAAATATCAGCTATTCACCACAAGGCATCCTTCACAAAATGAACCAAATAGCTGTTTCGTAGTGCTTTTTATTAGGGAGGGAGAAAAGTCATAGAAATTTAGAAGTTTTTAGACCTTGAAGGTCAGCCTTCTGGGACAGCTCCAGCAGATGGAATATATAATTCTCTGTCAGCTGTTGTAGGTTGTATACACAACTCATTATTGTTAGATTTGTCAAAGTCACAAGACTCTCATAGTGATAAATCTCTGCTGGGCTAAAAATAAAATTCCCTATTTATCACTGTGCTTTTCTGTTTGCTTTTTGGAGTTTCTTGTATGCTGATGTATGCATAGTTTAAAGCAAAACTGCACAAGAGTAACTTTTTACCAGGAGAGGGGAGAGAACTGCAGTTTTCTCTGCCCCCTTTGCCTTTGTCATCCCTCTCATATATAATGTGTAGTAATGTTAATGTTGCTTTATTCTGTCTGTAATGACAGTTTGGATGCTGATATTCCAGCATTCATCTACCTGGAAATGGGCTGGTTGCTCCCAGAGACTGGTTGCATTTCCCATTGGGAAAAGGGGCTGCTTTCCCTTACTGGTGTAGATGGATTGTAGTCTGCAGTACCTAGAAAGAAGCAAACATTTTAAGTGAAGTGGATTCAGAGATTCCAGTGCTGACAAGCTGAGAAAAAGGTGGGAAAAAGCACGTGGCCAAAATTAACAGAATAAAGCAAACACCAAAGCTTCTGAGGGTCTGCATAGCTGTCAGTAAGTCTGAAAATCATAAATATAAAGGTATGCACCAAATTAGCATGAGAAAGTATCCAGATACCATGCTTCTGACAAATGTCCTGCTCTTACGAAGGTGGGTTTAGCAGATGGTGGTGGCTTTGCAGTGAGAATTTGTGGTCAGTGTAGAGCTGTTTAATTTCTCCATTTGTCTGTCAGCTCAGGACTTGTACTAATGGTACCTGCCCGTGTGTAAGAATTGTGGAAACACCTCTTTACCAGAAGGTTTTCAGTCATTACTGGTTCAGCCCTGGCTGCCCTGAGTGAGAACTTGCAGTGAATTCTGTGGTTTATCTCGCATGGCCAAAGTGGATGACAGGACTGGGGGTGGGGATGGGGTGAGGGGAGGTGCAGGAAGAGAACAACCAACTCTGCCAAACCCACTCTTACTTCTGATTAAATCTGGCAGCTTTTGAGGTTTAAAAATTTATTTTTGTTCTGCATTTATTCAACTCCCTGTTGTGCCTGACTTAAGATCAGGGTTTGGATCACTGGTCACACCAGGCTTGAGCAGGGACTTTGTACCAGATGTTCCCAGGGACTGCGGCAGTGCAGAGTAAGGGAAGGTGTTTGCAGCTCCCTCAGACTTTTTCTAGACGCTATCAGCACAGCAGTGGGGGAAAAAAATAATAATTATAAGTTGAAAAGGAGGGCATGCCCCAGCATAGATGTTTTGTTGCCAAAATGAATATTTCAGATAACTGTTAAAACATCAAAAATGTAGAAAATTAGAGAAGCAAATAAATTGTATTTGAGTCAACATATTGACTAATAATGAAACAGAGGCAGCTTTTTAAAGTGAGATTATAAATTTACCTTATGAATTGTAGAGTTTTTGGTAAGCTCTTTCACAGTACTGATGCAGCCCTGATAATTTTTACTCTGGGATCCAGAATATGCATAGTCTTGCCGTGTGAGGCTCGGGGCAAGAGAAGGAAGGAAGAAAATCCAAGACCCTGTCAAAGAAATCTACTCTTGACGATGAAGTCAGCAACTGGATTTCTCTTTTGTTATGTTTGAGGAATCAGCAGAATCTTCTCACTAAATACAGGCCCTTGTGGGGTTTTCCTGACATCTGTGCTGGAAGAACCTATTACTCAGAGAGGTCTTCTGTAGCCTTGGTCCAGGAGGTCGGACAGTACCATGGAACCATTGGCTTAGCCAGCCTTGGGAAAAGGAGAAATGAAATAAGGTTTTTCAAGAATGGAAAGTCAGAGTTAATAGATAAGGTATGGTAGAAAGTAGGTTAAGAAGCGTTATACCCAGTGTTCTGTGTCAGAAAGGGTAAGCACACATGATAAAAGTAGAACTAGAATTTAGTGCTAGAATAACTGAAATCTTGACCTAATTAATCCAGATCTAATTGTTACAAAAGAGAATCAAATGCAATGGTTTTTATTTAATAATTAAGAAGCTGCAACTATAGCACGAATTCAATTAAAAGTGTAAAACTTGCTTTTAAATTTGCTGCCTGTTTTGCTGGTATTTATGCTCCTCTAGTTCCTGGGTATAATTTGCTGCAGGAGGAAGAGGGGAAGTACACAATGACTTTTTGAAATCTCATGTCCGTAACAGGGAGGAATATGATGTTTGTGGTGACAGTTTCTTCTTTCTCTCCTGGGATCCACTTGGGGTCACTTACAAATGTTTCCTAACACCCTTTGACACATTTCCTCATTGCTGTGCAGCTCCAGGTTTCATCAGAATTTACCATGTTATGTTCCCTTTTATGTGTGTGAAATAGAATTTCTTTGTTCTCTGTTACCTTTCCAACCAGTTTTGTCCTGCTTCAGGACTGCTTTTTATTTTAACTGACCATTAGTGAATTGTTTATAGCTGTGGGGTCTCCAGTGCCAAGCCTGTGCCCCATCTCTTATCTCCTGCCTGTACTCACACACTGCATCCTGTGTTTCCACTTCTCAAGGCCTCTGATACTCTGCCCAGCCTGTATTTCTGTAAACTCCGTCATTATTTGGTTGTAAATATCTCATCCCACTAAAATAACTGGTGCAGATACGAAGGCATGGTTGTGCAACACAAAGATAAACAGAAGTAAAACAAGATACAGACACCTGCTCAATTAGAGAAATTGCTGTCACAGCTAAATCAGGGTCAGGTCAGGGAAGGTCTGGACAGAGCAGCCAGAAAAGCCTCATCCCTCAGGTCTTGCAAATTTACCAGCAGTGCTAATCCAGCACAGAATAACTTGGGAGACACAGGAGCTCCTTAGTGAATTCACACGAATATCCCAACTTTTCCAAAACTTAGGAAAGGCGAGAATGATCTGGGTAAATTGTGAGCTTTTCCTTAACAGCCTAAACTTGAGATGAAAATCTTTGCAGAATGAAAGTTTGGCCCAGTTACCAACTGTAAACACAGTAATGTTGTCAGAAAACAGTTAATAATTTCTTCTTTCTCCTGAAAATGAACACTGAATTTGCTAAAATTGACATTACAAATGGTGTCACTTGCTATTACTTTGCTAATGATTCAGTGAGGAGCAGATAAAGTTAGAACAGAAGAGAAAGGACTGGAAAAGATGCACAAGTCAGGTGGGTTCAGCTCTCTGGGCTTGCAAAGCAAACAGCTGAGGAGTCAGAAGGAACCTGAGAGCCACTAGCAGCCCTGACAGGAGGCTGCTGAGATGCAGGATGATGATTTAAAATACCAAATTTCTGTCCAGCTGGAACCACCTACATTTGCTTTGCACTGCAGGGTAAAAGTAGATAATATATGCCATTTCAATAGAGGTTATATATAAGTGTATATACATAGCTAAATCTAACCAGGCTGATGTGCAATTAGATGGAAGTGTAAATATTTAACTCTAAACAGATATCTGCTCTAAATCAATTTTCTCTGCAATAAGTGCTAACATATAATGTAAATAGAAGTGTAAGCTGACATGGTCTAAATAAAAACATAAATATAAACATAGAAGTATAAATTGAGATGAGGCTGAAGAGATATGAGATGCAGTTGTAAATTTATGTATATGTAAATGTGTCTACATCTAAATAGATTTAAGAGAAAACAGATTTAAGTGAAAATAGGTAAGACACATGAAATAGAGCTATTCCCCACGTGCAAGTAGCTGTGTGTGAAAATGTAAATGTCTCTGCTATGCAAGGGTGTAAAAAGAAAGAAAATGGTGTTTTGAGAAAGGACCGCCCTCTAAATATCTTTTTTGTGTCCCTCCCCCTTACCCTGTGTGCAGAGCTGGGGCTGTGGGCAGGGGAGGGGGGATGTGCTTGCTTTGATCCCCTTCTTGATGGGCTGGGGCTGGGGTAGCCCCAGGTGTGGTCAGTGAGGGTGAGGAAGGGGTGGAGAAGCCCCAGGTGTCGTCAGTGAGGAGGATGATGGGAAGGGGGCAGCCCCCGGTGTGGTCAGTGAGGAGGATGGTGGGAATGGGGCAGCCCCCGGTGTGGTCAGTGAGGAGGATGATGGGAATGGGGCAGCCCCCGGTGTGGTGGATGAGGGTGGGGCTGGGGTAGCCCTAGGTGGGGCCAGTAAGGATGGGGCAGGTCCTGCTTTGGGAAGAGGCTTTGGCTTCCTGGGGGTGCTTGGGCTCTGCTGCTGGAGGGAGCTGGTGAGAGGAGCCAGAGGCAGTCCCAGGGTGTCTCTCCAGGCCCAGCAGTGAGGTTACCTCCCAGGAGTTTGGGGGAGCACCTTGTGTGCATCTGAGTGTGGGCTTTTAGCAGATCTCAAGAAAGATGTGCCAAAGAGCCAGGCAGGAGAGGGGAGCAGAGCACCTGAGGAGGTGAATCAGGCTGTGGTGTCAGATACAACTGGGGGCTGGATGAGGAGCCTAAAGGGTGGTGGTTTTAACTGATATGAGAATGTAAAGCAGTAAGTAAAGTGGGATATAAGCACTAAAGGTACCTGCGGTAAGTAGAGGTCCAGTCTTCCTCTGTCAGGAGCAGTCATGAGGTGTTTCCAGTTTTGCATCTGGATTTCAGGAGTGGGTCCTGAGAGAGGATGACAGTACCTTCTCTTGTGAAGGAAAGCACTGAGCCCCTGTCCATCAACAGCTTTCTCTCCCCTCACCTTATCTGCGAGAACAATCCCCAGATATATTCAATTTTGGAACCTGGCTCCAAGGGAAGGAGGAATTTAAGAAAGAAAGAAAAGAAAAAACCCACAAAAAAACTCACCCACAATCAAACCAGTCAGTAGGAAGGAAATAAATAACAGGGAACGTGAATTAGTCATGAGCAATCATGTCAGATCAAGTGGGTTTTGCTTTTTTCTCTGATGTGGCAATGTGCATTTTAAGTAGGAGATAAGCAGAAGACAATTTTAATACTGATTTAAATCATCCTTTCCTGTATCATCCGTGTGTGTGCATAAACACAGGACCTGGATTATAGGCTAGAAAGCTGGCTTAGGCTACTGTACAGTGGATGAAAACTTGTTGGAATATGATACTTCACAAAACATTTACCAGAGGTTTGCTGTTGAAATGACAAATACATTTAGGGAGTTTTCTGCCTTGGGTGCTATCAAATAAACCCAAATAAACCTGGCCCATCGGTGGGCCAGGCTGTGGATTAGAGTGGGATTTTTATTCAATATGAAGTTGGGACTGACCTAGAAGTAGCTGAGAGCACTCTGGAAGGCAGCCTGGGAGCCTTCCCCAGGGCAGGGATGCTCCTGCTGTGTCTCCCCCCTAATCCTGGATCACAAATTCCCTGCAGTGATCTGTCCCCACACTGCTTGATCTGATCTCCAGTCTATTAGCCAGCTGTTTACAGGACATGACCCCACAGTGTGGAAACAATAACTCCATCCCTGCATGCTGCTGGGGGATGTGTTGGGCTCCAGGGAGCCAGGACAGCTTTGCTGCACTTGCCCTGCCTGGGGTCAGGTGGCCCAAACCATTTTGGGGAAGCAAGGACAGCCTTGGAGAGAGTAGGAAAAGAGAGAAATTGGGATTTGAGCTTTCCCTCTTTATGGAGCGTGTGAACCCTGGTTAAGACCACGATTTTTCTGATTAGTCAAGTTACTTTAATATTAAAAACTGTCCTGCAGCTTGTGCAGCAGGGAAGGGGGAACTAATATATAAATTAAGATAGCCTGGGAAAACAGTCTCTGAAACATGCTCTTAAAAGCACAGATAAGAATGTGCTACACAGTTTGGATTTCTCTCACTATGGCTACTTAAGAATTCCATCTTTTTGCTAAGTTTTAGGGAGGTACAGTCTCACTCCAGTGTGAAAATGGAACATTGTGTCTAACCTGCCAAAACCCAAACTTCAAACTGCAGTAATTTAATTTCAAACTGCAAGGCACACATCCATGCAATCCAGTGGATGAGAAAAGGGAAACAGGGAGAGGAGGGAATCCCAACCAGCATTCAGACCTGTGGTGACACACGTGCAACTGAAGTGCTGTGGGCTGAGGCTCATTGAGTTCCCTGGTGGCTGCATGGAAGTGAAGGCATTTTTGAGCCAACATGGAGCCCTTTTACTGAAGGTGAGAAGCAGGTGCTTATAAATGGGAATAAGGACAACTTTTCACATTTCTTCCTTTTTTTTTGTGTGTGTGTGTACTGGTTTTGTAAAAAAGCCCAGTATTGTCAGCTTTTGTCTCAAAGCCTTTTCCACAAAAGAAATGGGTTAAAAGTGAGGATTTAAGGCAGTGACAAAACCCCAGCACGTCATGGTAGGCTCTGCTGGAATCCTTGTGTTGGTGTTGGGGCTGATGTTCAAGGCTCATCCCATGCTGGGGAGGGAGGGCTGAATTCCTGGATTCTGTTACTGATTCTCGGGGTGACCTCGGGCAGACAATTAACTCACTGTGCTTCGGCTGCATCATCTCTTACACGAATATAAGTCTTGTCTCTGTCACGGAGATACTGTGAGTCCTAATTGTTTGTGAAGTGCTTTTAGACTGACACAGCATTACAGAAGTGGAGAATGCAATTAGTCAATGCAGGATTAAACATGGGCCTGCACAGTTGTTTATCCTTAGCATAAACAAGGAGGAGTGGTAATCAGGGATGGCAGCTTTTGCAAGAAAAGCTGATTTTTGCAGGAAATGTAGCGAATGCTCTGTGGGGAAAAGATGATGTGATTTAATCTAGAATGTAAAGCTACTTTTAAGCCACAAAAATTTGTGGTTTTTTCTGATGGAAATGACAAAACATTATTGTGGGAGATCAGAGCATCATGTCTAAAAAATTATGGCCTTTTAAACTGGTTTTACTTGGATGGTGAAGTAGAAATACGCTTTTACTACTCCTTAAAATATACTTTTCATCTAAGTGAATTAATGTCTTGAAAAGCATGTATTTTCCTTATTTCAGTTGTATTTCAGCTGGGATGCTGAAAAGATTCCATATTTAGAAGCAAANCCATGTATAATGACCATTAGCTGAAAAACAGAGAAGAAAAGACTGAGTGTTCCCTTTATTTTGGTTTTGCTCCCTGTTGAAGTATCCAGGTGTAGCCACTTCTAAACCATTTACTGTGCTTGAGGTGTCTCTTTGCACAGCCTGCTCTTTGCAGTCACAGATAGTGCTTGGGAAATAAGTTTGATATACAGGCGTGCATGCTGTTCTTTCCAGATTTTCCCAACCACAACTCCATGGGAATATTTCCCTTGGAAAGAATTTGGAAGTTCTGTGCTTTGGAAATGCTTCCTTGCCCCATTCAGAATAAATGCTGGGATGGAAAATCTGACCTGTCAGTTTGCTTAAGGATATACACACACACAATGTCTTTATTTCAGTTTAATCCTATCAGGTGTGAAAAAACCTCTGAATGGCTGAGGATAAATAGGAGACAAGCCTAAGAAGTAAAGCTTTGTTTCAACCTCTATACATGGTAAAAAAAAGTTTCTGCCACAAAGGTGGGCACAAAGGGTCACAAAGGTGATGCCAGTGTTGCACTGAGCCATGGCCTGGTTTAGTGACACCTTAATATTTCTTTTGTTCTACTTTGACTTACTTCAGTGGACAGCAGTATGTGCAGTGAGAGGGGCTGTGGTTTACGATTTACATCACTGGGGTATTTCAAAGAATATTTGTTTGGTTTTGTTTCTGAGCTTCTTCCTTTTAATTTTTATCTGCATAAAACCTGACAGACTGGAGGTGAAAAGAAGTAGTTGCTAGGGAGGCTGTTCACAGTCTCTGTTAATCATGAAAACCCAGGAAAAAAAGGTGCTTCACCCAGTGTCTGCCAGTTAGAGTCAGTCAGAACTCCAAGGGGATTTTTCATGACTATGGCAAAAAAGAAAAGCAGCTGCTTGTCATTTGCTTAACCTTGCCTAGTCTGAATTTAATCAGTAGAAAACATCTGGAACTGATTCCCCTTCAATTCTGGAGTGTCCAGTAATCTGCTGTGTACATACAACTGGTGCACCTTTAGCACTGGAATACTTGACTAAATCACATTTTGCAATACTGTTATCTTTTGGAAAGAAAAGAGGAAAGAACTGTCATTTCCCAATGAGCAAATGTTTGCAGTGTTCTGTATAGGTTGCATCGCTCGTTGATTTTGTGCAGCTGCTGTATGAAATCTATTGATCAGAGTTAATAAATTTCCAAGTGAGTAAGATTGTTTATTCGCATTGATTAAAATTGGGCCAAATTCTGAGCTTTTTAGCATTGCTTGACTACAACTGATGAAGCAATTTGACCTTGTTACTTTTCTGATAGAATGCAATGTTGAATTATGAGTAAATTTTGAGTCTGTAAAAAGCTTCTGCCTATTACCTAGGAGTGGTTTTGTTTAAAAGTCTTTTTCCTGCAGAATTAGGGTGTTGGATTTTTATAGTAGATAGCTTGTGATACCTGCTTTTAGCTGAATTTTCTGTTAGATAAAACTCAAGACTGACTTGGATAGCAATACTTGATAAAACAGAAACCTTTGTTAAAAAGCCACTCAGAGGGAGATATATGGAAAAATAACATGCATTTAAGCCATGTTTTGTGTACACAATGCATTCCTTCTTTACAAGGGAAGCTGACAAAACTCAAATATTCTTTTTTTTCAATATAAATCGTGTTCACTTGCAGGAGAGCATTTATATTTTTAAAAGAACCACTTTGGAAACCATGAGTGAGTAACTGTCTCTGGAAAAAGCTCTTTCTTCTTACTGTTCTACTCAGAGAACTTTGCAGTGAATATCCCAGGTGACCTGGCCATGATTTCTATGGGAATTTCTCTGGGGTAAGGCCCACAGAGGTGGGGGAGGTTGATGAATTTCTAGGATATCCCTTCCTCTCTGCTTTGCCCCCTTTATTAGAGAGTTCTTCTACTTTCCCTTCCATGCTCATGTGGGTAAAACTCCTTTGTGGCACCTCCTGTTTTGTATTATGGAAAAATTACAGGTGTGATTAGTTCTACCCAAAACAGAAAGTAGCCAGCTTGGGAATAAAAAGCAATGCTGATGGCTTTTAAAACAGTGTATTGTTCTAATTATATGTTATTCTTGTCTTTTTCATCTGTAATAGTGATAATGCACTACCAAGCAGAAAAAACCCTCCTGGATTTCCTCTCTCTCATTCTTGCTGTGGTCTGACATGGACTTAATGTCTCCTGTAAAAGGAGAAGAATATTTTTTCCCCTTTGGGTAAGGTGAATTATGAGGAGAGCATCTGTAATACACTTCTGATAACTAATTCCCAGAATTCTGGCTTGCACACAGCCTGGTCCTGGATCTGCCTCATGAGTATGTAAACTGCAACCATGCTCTGACCCTTTGGGTCTATTTGTGTTCCTTTAACTCTTATATTATGCTGAGCTCTCAGAACTTGATTCCAGTTGTAAAAAAAACTAACAAACCTGAAGCAGCATAATGCCAGTGTTTGTTGGTGGTGGCTTTTTCATATTGTCTGGAATGGGGTGAATCCGACCATGGCAATGGGCTATCTGGAGCTGGTTGTACTAACCCAATTAAGATCCTTTCAGGTCAGGTTGACCTGGATCTGTCCTAGATTAGTTTGTGCTGAATGAGCTGTCCTGGACCAAGGGCAGCCCCAGATAAAGGCTACAAGTTTCTCTTGCTGTTTATGTGAAGGGCTCAGATTGGCTCCTGTTCCTATAACCTTGTAAAAGAGAGAGGACAGAATGTGCACTGGATTTTGGTGTATGCCAGGGTCCAGCAGCTGAAGGCTTACAGGGGTAAATTTAAGAAGCCTGATGAGCAGGAAGCATACCAAAAAATACACTCAAGCCTCCCTGACCACAATAAAGTGTGTTAAATAGCATTTTGTTGCTTTTTTGGTTTTGTTTTGTTTTTTCTCTTGGAGAAACGGGATCTCTGGAAGCTCTGTGGTTGCACTGTTTCTAGTGAGGCAACATCACATTAATAACACAGTTAGGTCTGTTCACAGGCCAGATGAGCAAAGTCACTTTTAGCTGCTAGAGATCTGCTTGGGTAAGGTCCTGATGGCTTTTCTGGGGTTTCTGCCTGGTGAAGACCTTCAACTTACATTATTTGCGGTCATCTTCTTCTTAAGTCTCCTTAAAGGGTTAAGATGTTCTCTGCTACATAAATAAAGGCATTGGTGCATGCCAGTTGGATGTGAACTGGCTGCAGTGGAAAGAGAGTTGAAATACTTCCTGGACTTGTCTTATAATTGGAGAGCAAAGCAATTTAAATTGGAGTCAGTAAAGGCTGTTTCAGTAGTAATTTCTAATAAAAAAATTAATTTGAACCCTTTTATTGCTTACTATTTGAAAGAATTTAATTCAGAGTAAGGCTTCTCAAGGAGACTCCTGATGCTCTCTTCTGCTGCCTCTTTTCATCCCCACTCTCCCTTCTCAGCACTGAATGGGCTTTAGTGTGTTCCCATTTCCTAGGGTGCAGGGACATATCCAGAGTCTTCCCTTTCCCTCCCTGCATTCAGCTGCTGCTGTGCCTGGGCCGGGCAGTCTTTCTCTACATGAGATGGAATTATCAGAGATGTTTCCAGTGTTTATCTTGTTAAGTTCTCTGCCAGCTGTCTGAAGAAACTGTGCTGGGGGAGGTAGGGCATCAAGGAGGAGATTCTGTGCCATGCAAGCAAACCCCATCATCATCATCATCATCATCATCATCATCATCATCATCATCATCATCATCATCATCATCATCATCACCTTTGTAAAGCCAGAAATGGTCAGTGCTTTACACCCACCAAGTGTTCCAGCCACTTGTAACTTTCAACCCATTTAAATCTGGCTCTCAGATGGGGAAAGGGCCATATCCAAATCTGGATAAGGGAGCACTAAAAGCATTTATAGCAAAGGCAGTTCATAAGGCAGCAGTTTGGGGGAGATTTGGGAGGTGTCTCCAAGAGCAAAACATAGTCAGTGCTCAGAATAAGGAAATAACTGCACATGAGCATCAGCGGAAAGGAAGGGGGTGAGGGGAGGTAGGGAACAAGGCATTAATTTCTCCCTAATGAGAAATTAATCTCAAACCAAATCTGAAATTAATCTGAAACCAAATCTCTCAAATCCTTTGGTACCCTTTGTGCCGCCAAGGGTCTGAATGGCAGTGACAATCTTGGGTCTCGATGCTTTGGGATTGTAATAAATAATTTGCATTATGCTCCCCAGAGCAGTAATTTACCTCTTGGGCTATGCCTTCGTTATTTCCAGAGTCTGTAACACCTTCCTCTGAGAGTTTATTTGAATGAAATTAATTTTGCTTGTCTCCTACCTTTCTAAGGCTGTGACATGCTGCTGCACTGGTTGTTGCATGTTTTCCCCCTGTAGCAGCAATATTAGCAGTGTTGGAGGCTCCTGCATGAATTTTCCATTCCCTGGGCAAGTGCACATTCAGATGTGCACTAAAATCAGTGCAAACAAATTGTGATGTTTTCTTAACGCCACGTGAACAAATTTATTGTATCAAAAGGCCCATCAAGAATTCTTGGATACCACCTCAGTCCTGGAAAATGCCCCAGCTGCAGCCCATAGGATGTTCTGTGTGAGGCCAGCACTGTATATTTGGCCTGTCCTTGAGCATCTGCTCTTCACCTCAGCTGGAGACAAGGCAGTGCATAAAACAGTTCTTTGTCCTGCTCTGTTGTTATCTGATATTAGGCCAATCCAGCTGGGGATTTTTCTGTCTCAGCAGTGGTACATACCATCCTGGGATGGCTTGTACTCTGCATCTGGGTGGCCAGGGATTCCTGCTATCCCCTAAGTACACTTACAAAAAAATAGAGGTGTGCATATAAAGTGAATTATTTTTTTGTCCACATTTAATAGAGGAAGCAAAATGGTTATTTCAAACCACTACAGAATGAACACTTGAGACATCTTAAATGTTCTTTTTCTGGACAAAAAAAGCTCAATCTTGAGAGATATCTTATTTCAGATACGAACGGATTTGTTGGTTCACTTAAAATCAGCAACTTTACAATTTTCTGTGGGTTTTTACAAGCAAAAAAGAAAATATCCAAATGCTCCAACGAAGTTATTCTAGAGAAACTTTAATTCCAGTTACCATATGATTGTAGTAGATATTATAGGACAAGATGGAGCTTGGGAATCACTGTTTGGATTCTCCAACCAAATTAAGACACTGAGTGGTCTCTGAATCTTTCATGCCACAGAAAATGGAAGAGAATATTCTGCAAGGGTAGTCTGCAGTTTGCCTGCCAACAAATAGCAGAGCATCTTTGGTTGGCCAGTGACACAAAGCAGATTGTCCTAAATACATTTGCAATTTCTGTCATGTTGACGATGTGTTTGAAACAATTAATGTTGGATGTTGGTTAGAAAACAAATGCATTTGGATGGATGGATTAGAAAAAAAATGACACTTATTTTTTGTTGTTAAAATTAAAATGTTTGGTTGGAAATCAAGATGGTATCATGAAGCTGGGTTTTCCCCTGATGGCTCTGTTAGGGTTCAAGGTCTGTAAGGGTGTGTTTAATTAAAAAAAGGAATGATGAGTGTGATAAATAATAAGATTAACATCACTAAGAATGACAATTGAGCCGTGTTACTTTCACACATAGCAAAGATGAATTTGTGTCTCAGTCCTCAATAATGTGGTTTAAAGAAGCTTGGATGGAACCAAAGCCTTGTAACAGGGCTGACAGGGTAGGAAAACACACATCTGCTGTAATTTGTACAGTATCTCCTTTCCCTGAAGATGCTGATCTCAGTCAAGTCACTCCTGAAATTCAGCATTCATGCAGATTTCTGTCTGGGACTGTCAGAACCTACAGCCAGTCTGTACTGCTCTGACTGTTGCACTCAGCAGCCTCAGCACTGGCAGTGATCTCCCACTTCTCAGGGCTTCCTTACCCCTCTCCTCCGGAGGAAGATTCCCTGTCCCCTGCAGAGGCCTTGGATGGGGACAGAGGGTCCCTCACACTCACAAGTGTGTGTTTGAGAGTGAACTTCTTCACCCTCCTCGTGCAGGGCCCTTGGTGGAGGGAGAGAAGAGCTTTGTCTCGTGCCATCTCCCTGCTTCTCCCTGTCACAGAAAAGCCATGGCCTGCTGCCAGAGGTCACCCTCAGTCCCAGGAGCTGCAGGGCACATTCAAATGTATTTCCACACTGTCATCAGTAAAGAGAGACTTTGGGCCTCTGACTGAGGATGTACTCCACCTTAGGGTTGTGTCTCAGTTTTAAATAGCACCATTCCCTTGCCATATAAACTTTTTGGTTACTATTGGGAGCATAGAAGATGTAACTGTTCTGAGTCTTCTCAGAATCTGAGTTTCCAAACATTTGAATTTTAGTCATAGCAGCAAAAGCTTAACAGCTTCTTTAGAATATTTTTTAAGCTCTTTAATTATAAATATTTTCTAATGGAAGCTCTGAATAAGCAGTAAGAGGAAGTTGGAATGTGGCATTAATAAAGAATGCACATCCTGACTGAGCTCTGAAGTACAGAATTGAAGACCCCATGAATTTAATTTTAAATAAAATGTGATCAGCTAATTTGCAGCATTTTTAGGAAGATAACTTATTGTGAGGAGGGGTTGTGTTTATGTTTCAATTTGAATTCTATGGATCTGAAGATCTGTCAGTCAAAATTTTTATGGTATTGGTGCACATAACAATGGCTACGTTTAATTCTCTTTTTAACAGTTGCAACTTAGACTCTTACTCAGATTACTGCCCTACCTAAAATATTCTTACATTCAAGATTTAACAAGCAAGTATTTGGAGTAAATATATTTGAAGTAGAGAATACTCCTATAAAATATTGTTTCTTTACACCTGGAATGTGTGAAATAACAGCTGAAGCTTTAGTTAGGAATAGCTTTAATTTAGTGCAGTCAACAGCTACAGATTATTTTGTTGAACTTGTTTTGAGCTTAAGGACAAACATGGAAATTATTTCCTCTACTATTAAGATTTACTTTAATTTACAGATTTTTTTTTTTTTCTGAACAGGCAGGTTGGTAACAATATTGTCTGTATTGAATTCATGATTAACACTTGTAAACAGGGAAATTGTTCTACAAGGATTCAGTTGTGGGAGGGCAAGAACTGCATAAGACCGGCAAATAATTGTGGCATATTTCACTGTAATTACAGTAATTGGGTTTTGTGTTCTTGTGAGTCAAAACATTGACAACAATTCAGAAGATGTTTCTGTTTTTCCTGTCACTGCAATTTGTATGCTTTGACCATTAACAGGCATGAAAAATAAAAATGTTTTCAGACTGGTTTATTTTCTTTAATAGCCACACTAAAACTGTATTTCCTTGTTAAAATAAACAGTTTTACTATAATGGCAGTTCTGAATCCCATAATGGAATGTAACTCTATATATTTATATTACATGATACATTCCCTATGTGTAATTCTAAGAGTTTGTATGTGTTAAGAGCTCTCCCAGCAGAGCTAACAAGCTGCCAAATTACATTTCACTGACTATTAATTGTTTCAGTTTAAGGTCAAGTTCTTCTTGTCCTTTAAAAAAAAAAAAAAAAGGGCAAGCAGTGAAGAAGGATCACTTTCAAAGCTATTTTTGTCTTATTTTTCTTCACTGTTATTGCTGTACATTTCTTTCTTCAGAATAACTGAATGAACAGTCAAGTCTTTCCAGCCTTAAGAAGTTAAATGCATTAGTATTGGTGACTTGAATTCGGCCTTGGAGAGCTGATCTCGGAACATATTCACAAGGTGTAGATCGTATCTCCAGCTCAAAACATGTTAAAAATACTTGTGGGCACAAGGATTGTGTCAGATAAGCAAAAGAAACAGAGTAAGTCTTAAGAGAATAAAGAAATGCTTGTCAAAATAGTTTGCTGTAGAATATTGAAAAGCTTTGCCTTCTTGGCATCATTTGAATACAACTTGTCCTGTTAGATGCTTTCCCAAAGGTGTCCTGGTCACATCCCTCCTGGAGCAGCTGTGGCAGCCTTTGGGCCTCAGGTGATCATGAAAAGCAGCTCATTTCTGTGTTTTTCCTGCTGTCATAATCCTCCTGCTGCTGCCATGAGGCACAATTTAATAACTATTAATTAATATATCTACTGTGCAATTCACTCTGTGGGTGTCTCTGATGCTTCTCTTCCCCAGCCAATGAGGAAAATGTGTTTTCCAACCTCTTTGCCAGACCCTGCCCACTAATACCCTCCATATCAGCCACACAGACTTGAATGGGTTTGGAAGTCCACTTTTTTTTGTATATCTTTAGAAGAAATATAACAAAGAAAAAGGCAGTAATTCTTTTCAGGAACAGAGCCCAGGAGAGAGGAAATGTTAAAACTTTAAAGATGACCCTGTATTTTAGAGATGGGAGATTTCTATGGTTTGGGTTCAGAATGAGAAACCCCTCTAGGATTCAGTTACAGGCTGCCTGTTTGCCTGTCTTCCTTGTTTTGGGGCCCTTCCAAGCCAAACCATGCCTCTGTCGTGCATGTTGGGCAATAATATGAGTATTTACTGCATGGCTGTAGATTGTATGTGGTCCAACTGCCTGGATGCTTCCCCCTCTCACAGGAGAAGGGATAGGATGTGGCATTTCAGGAGTAGATGGAACTCTGCCAGCCACAGGTCTTTTTCCATGCATGTGGAAATGCCCTTAAAGCCTCCACTTCTTACAACAAAACTTCTGCCCTCCACTTTACTCAGCTGAACAGACTAGAAGATCCCAAATGCTTTGGGTGGGAAGGGATCTTAAAGATCATCCAGTTCCACCCCCTGCCATGGGCAGGGACACCTTTGACTAGCCCAGGTTGCTCCAAGCCCCATCCTTTTTATTGTGAATCATTCCCATGAAGAAAACTGTAAACCAACTCTGGTTATAATACAACCAGAATTATACAAGTTCAAGTATGTAGATTGGTAGCTTTTCTTTTGTCACTTAGTTCCATGTTTTTATGAATGTTTTTATTACAGCACAGTCAATAGACATGTAAAAATGTTGTTCAGATTAAACTGGCAAGGAAAATCCGTGCTTACTGAGTCTGATGGGGGCTGGGCTGAGCCCAGTGGAGATCACAGCTCGGTATCTGAACAGATAGTGAGGGGCACCAGCACTGCAGGGCTTCTCTCCTGGGCTCCAGTAATCCCCAGTTCCCTTCTGACAGGTCCTATCTGTGTAAGAGGAGATCCTTGCAGCTCTTTGTGCAGTCGGTCCCTGACCACTTTCTGAGTCTGTCAACAAACCTGCTTGTCAGTGAGTGCCAAGCATTGCACGGCTTCAGCAGAATGGTCACTTGCTCTCTCCACAAGTTATTTCACACAAAATATTCAGCTAAATGTTTTTAGGCAGATATGCTGCATTTGAAGAAGTTGATTTTGAAATATGTCTTTTAAAGTAGACATATTTATGATGCTGTAGAAAATGTTTGGGGTTTGTTGGGGGTTTTTTGTTCGGTTGGTTTGTAGTTTCTGGGTATTTTTCTGGTTGGTTTTTTTTTTTGGGTTTTTTTTTTTTTTTTTTGGTGAGCGTTACATCCTTCTTGTTTGCCAGGTCTGAAAAGGATGTTCAGGCAGCTGGGTAGATAACACATCCTCATGTGCATTCGAGAGCATGTTTAATTGTTTCTCTCTGCGTGTTTTCCAGCACTACGTGCCTTTTCCCAGTGCTACATGCCCTTGTGATTTTCGGTAATGTGTTGGTATTCATTTACATCCCCGTGCTGCCCCATCAGCCCTGGAAGGAGTGATTGAGTTCCAGGGGTGTAAGGCAGTGTGTAATTTGGCCTGCAGGCTTATCTAAACAAAAGAATGTACAACAAATAAAGGCAGCATTAGTGCATTTTGAGTGCTGATTGTTTCAAATCAGATACACAGGAAACCAGATGTTGAAGTTTATCTAAAACACTTGCAGCCCAATCTGTAACTACAGCAGGAAGAGTGCTCAGCACTTTTTGCATGGAGTTAGCAACGTGTCTGCAGCACATACAAATTTATTCTTATTCCTCCATTCACCTTTTCAGATGCTCTTTTATTTCTGTTCTGCTTGCAAACCCCTGCTTAATTAATTTTGGTGTGATTCTGCAGGGTTTTTTGGGGCAAAATGCAATTCTTGTACATTGCCCCGAATTTGAATCAGCCACATCTCGAATGATGATAATAAATTTAGCTGCCTAAAATTAGGTACGGAAAGTAGCTTGAGCTTTTTAAACTGTACTGGGCACTTGTAGCTCTAAGACAATGTGAGTTTGTGGCATTTGCAGATGGCTTACATTTGAGTGCATAGTAAGGATTTAAAAATCACAGCTTCAGATGCCCAGATTTGTAACAGTTTTACATAAAACTAAAGTAAAAATATCTTTATCTTATTTGGAGTAGTACTGAATACACTCCTGACACTACTGGAGCTTCACACAGTAAAGAAGAAATGCTCTTATAACATAACTTTGATAAAGAGATTATTCAGTCCATGCTAATTATGTTTTCCGGTATTATTCCCATGTGACTCCTCAGAGGAGCTCGAATGCCATTTGCCTGCTGAGATGAATGGTAATAAAAGCAAGTCAAAGAGGTTTTTAAAAGCAGGCTGGTGTTCAGGTGTCAGACGCTTCCAGGCCTCTGGGCTTTCACAAGCTGTTAACTTTCTTTTATTTTTCTCAGGAAAGTAAGGATTTGGAGATGTCCCAGGCTAGGCCCCAACCCAGTTTGCCTCTATGCAGCTTTACAAATGCAGTATTTTTAAGCGAAATGATACAGGTTCCTGCCACAGGAAAGTAGAGAAGACATAACAGAGTGATCTCACAGGCAGTTCATCCCTGTGGATGAAGGAAGTGTAGTTATACCCGGGATTTTCTGTCAAGGTGCAGCCTTACATATGAAATAATTTTTATGAAATCATTTATGTTTATTTCCTGTGTGTTGTTGATATTGAGTAGTGCAGCCTGGCATGATGAGAGAGAGGGATCTGAAAGTGATGATGAGACAATGGCACTGAAAGAGACCTGCTTTTTCTTTTTTATCACCTTCTTTATCTGAGAAGAGAATAGTGCAAAATTTTCCTTGTTGTTTTGCCCTGCTGTTGATAGGCATTGCCTGTTGGGGAATGACCACCATGGTACAGTCCTGGTTTCTGCTGCATTTATAATTTGGGAGCTTGCCTTTTCCCCAAAACACAAACACAGAAGTTAGTGTAATATAGATAAAGAATCTAAGGTTAGCTGAAGCCAAACAGCATTACAAAAAACATCTCTGGGTTATGTTTTGATGTGTTTGTTTTATGATTTCACCATTTTAGAAATGAAAAGTAAAGGTATATGAAACTTAGCTTTCTTTTTGCTGTTTGATTTAATCTGTTCATCTGTTTCAGGGATCCCTGGGTCTATGGCATTCCCTGGAATTTGTTGTACTGTGGTAGATACTATTCTGTGTTTTCAATTTGCTGCTTCCAACTTTTCATGCTCATTAAATATTATATATTTTATGATGAAACAGGTACAGCTTCTTCTTACTCTGAGTAGTAACACATGGAAAGGAGGGATGGCTCCTCTTCTTTTTCCTCTTCAAATTTCCTTGCCTCCTCTGCTTAATACTCTGCACCATCAAATGTAGGGCATTAATACCCAAGAAGTCAGCTTGGACAAGGAAATCTTATGAAAATAAATATAGAGAGGGAAGGGAGAGTTGTTCTGGCTTGAGTTGCAGCTGCCACAAACTACTATCTGTAGTAGCTGGGCCTTGCAACTTTGAGTTTTATTTCTGGAAAACATCACTGCCATGTGTTGAATGTATTATAATGCTCCACATTTCCTCCAAGTGAAAGCACTATCATGAATGACTATTATGAATTACTTTATTGCTCAGGAGCTTATGGCTTCTTGACATTAAAAAAAAAAAAAATTGTTCCTTTTAGTGTGATTTTTCGGAATTTTGATTTATGACTGAACATTGCTGTCTAAATGAGTTTTGGAAGTTCAAGGAAAGTGAGTTAACTTCAGAAACTGAGTTGGTTCCAGAAAGAGTGTTTTGAATAAGAAGAAAACTGCTCACAATTCTGACAGTCACTTAAAGGACAGAAAATATTTAGAAAATACCATGTATAACATGCATTTACCATTAGCATACATTTAGGGACCAGAAAACATTATTCATGTGTTAATATTTTAAAGCAGAAACACACCAAATTAATGAGTGATAAAAGCATAAAGGGAAATCAGTATTAAACAACTTCTGTTAGGGTTGCATGGATAAAACAAGTATTCTCTGGTGATGGCTTTAATACTTCACAAAACTAATACTTTGAATTGAGTCAAGTGGCTCTGAGAGTAGTAGGGAATCTCATAATATCACTACCCAGATATGATGAGCCTCAGAGCTGTGATTTCTGCTTTAACTTGATATATTAGAGCAGCACTTCTGTGAGCAGCTCTTTTTTCTCTTAATGCTTTTGAGATAAATCTAGTCTGCAACCAAAAATTGTTCTGTCCATGGATCTGACCATGGAAGCATGAGAGGGCAGAGGGGGAGCAGTGAGGCAATATCTGAGACGTGACCCAAATACTTAATTTTATGGAGTTAAGTACACAAGTTCCATGCAGCTGATAAAATCAGCTGTGGAGTATGTGTTACACGACTCCTGTTTGTATAGAATACATAATCACAGCATTGTCTATTTCAAATTGCTTGCAGGAATGAAAAGTGCCCTCCTTGTGGAATGAGGCTGCCACAGGCAATCGCAGAAACCCTGACCAAAGGGAAAGTCTGAGTGCTTTTGCCTTACATAAAGACACAGCAGAAGCTTGTCCTGCTTGTACAGGTAACCAAGCAGAGGGAGTTAAATCCCAGGATGAGGTTCCACATGTCCCAGCAGAAGGTCCCTGGTGAGAGAGCAGGCTCCAGGTGCACACTGCAGGAGCAGCAGAGCAGCTCAGCACAGCCCGCGGGAATCGGGAGGAAGTGAAGGTTCCAGAACTGGCTCCTGCTGTGGTCCCCCTTGGCTCAGCACCACCGTGCTGGGGAGCACTCTGCAGCAGGGAACACGTCTCAGAAAAGGAGTTAGCAAGCCAAATGTAAACAACGAGGGTTTTCTGGGTGTTTTAGGAGTGCCTGGATGCAGATTGCCTGTGTGATGAGTCAGAGAGGAGTTTGATAAAGCAATATGGACCAAACCCCTAAAACTACAGGACTAAAATATATTCCTACGACTTCTCATGGCAAATAAATTGCAGTAACTTTAGTATCTATGCTGTGCTATGAAGGAGGCAAACTGCCATGAGTCAACTAGGCCCTGCTCTGACCCTTTCAGCAGTTCATTGTGGAGCAGGAATTGATAGCAAAGCAGAGTTTTCCTTTTAATCTGATGTGCCTTATAAGGGCACAGCGATTTAACTCTGCCCTGGCCCACTCCCAAGTTTTGCTAACTTCCTATGAGGAAAACCTCACTGCAGCTGAAGCCAAAACTCCCCCAGCTGAATTTTGCAGATGTGATCATGTGCCATGTTACTTGTTCAGAGATTGGTGCTTCCCAAAGCCATACTTCAAATATCGGACCTGTGTGTTTCAAGACTTTGTCTGGAAATGAGGCCACATACTTCTCTGACAGGAAAAATGTCTTATCAGAACAAATGCAGAACTGTCAAGTCTCACAAAATAAAGGTCCTCTAGAGCAACCAAAGTGTCTCAGTAGTGCTGGGATAGCACAGAAGTTCATGCTCCCGGTGCCTGGAAGATTTGGGTTTCCCCTGGAAACACACAGTTTATTTGTGATGAAATGCAGCAGATGTAAATAAAATAGCTTTGTAATTTTATGTCCTTTGTCAGTGTTCAATTATGCTATTTGATAATTGTGTTCTATAGACTTCATTTTTACTCCTTGCCATTTGGGTTATGACTCTTCCAATAGTAAGCTCTGGTGTTGTAGGCTTTTGCAGGATTTTTGATTATTTAGACTGAATTGCTTTTTAGTATTTTGGATTATTTAGACTGGATTGCAGTCCAGCAAAAGTGTTGTTCTGGATTTAACAGATCAATTAAACAGATTAAATTTCAACAGTTTAATTTTCTAGGAGGCAAGGTTTCTCATTTCTGTCACATGGGTTGTTACCACAGCATGTGCAAGTGACATTCTTTAGTCTTTACTTGTTTTGATGCTTAATTTTAGTGATTCATCCACACCCATAAGCACTTTTTTCTCCCTCGAATTTATATGTGTCATCCTATCCATTTTCCAAGTTAGACTGCCAGCTCATGTGCCAAGCTTTCAAGGATGATCTGAATTAAAATCTATAGGTAGCTTCCTCAGAAACTGTTAGGATCACCAGGATTCATGAGTGAAATTGCTCTTTTAGATCACAGCAACTTAAGCTAGATTTACTTTATAGTGTTTGAACAAAGTTAATGTAGGAAAAGATATTGAAGAGAACTTGCAGCAGAAATAGCTTTTGAATATTGATGCAGATGAACTTGGAAAGGCCAGTGCATGTACACTGCACATTTATGGTGAATTCAGCCCTGTATTGGGTGGAAATGAGTTTTGAGGGTAGATCTTTAGAAAACATTGGATTTTACCACTCACAGGCCTAGTTGCACTTCTCTGATTTGTGCAGTGTCTTAGTGAAGTCCTTCATTAATTGGCCATTATGTGTTTTCCAAATCTGTAATGAAATGTGTACCTCTGTAACACTTGGAACATGAGCTAAACTCCCGCACAGCTTGGATCCACCATGGTTATCCTGCAGAGCCAACTGTGGCCAAGCACCTAAGGCGTCCTGGTTCATGGGAGAAATTTGGAACGCTGGCAACTGCACTGACCAAAGAGCAGTTTGGTTTCAAGTATTCTGTTTGTATGATAGCAGCATTTTAAAGAATAGTTTTAAAGGTATTGAAGCACACATATCAAATGGTGTTGAGTGAGGAAATGGAAGTCTGGCTGTTTGAATTGTCATGCCCACATTGATATTGCAGATGTGGTGAACTTCTGTTCACAGGAGACCGCCCTCAAGAAGACAAACCCTTCTTGTAAGAGGTTCCTAGTGTTTGAACTACGTATATGGCATGGTAAGAGCTTGTAGATTTGTCTCCCTAATGTATTATGATTTCTTTAAATTATTTGTGCAGTGAGAAGACGCTTGGAAGGGCACACCCAAGACATGTCACGGGCCAACAGCTTCAATGATGACATCGACCTCATACCCGAGGAGTCACCACTGCCAGCGGCATCCGACGTGGCACAGTGAGTGAGCAACAACTCCTTACCTGATCACATAAATGCTCATTAGTAGTGAGGGACACGTCACTGAGTGAGAGTTATTCTTTGGCTGGCTGGCTGCACTTGAAGTGATTGTGGGTTTGATCTTATTTAACTAAATGTGAGCATTTCCTACCACAGGCAAGTTTAGCCTGAAGTTTGCTGGAAGGAGCCAGAGACCTGGAAAAGCAGCACTGCTCTGTGATGGGTGGCTTGCAGTCCTGGTGTCTTTGTTGTTCCACTTTTTGAGACACCTGACACAGTTCCTGAGATGGAGCTTTACAGAGAGTTTTACACTTGTAGAATTCTCCATCAGTTTAAGCTCTAAAGCAGTCCTAATATGAATTGTTTGGAAACCTAAATGAAATAGTAATTTATAGATACAGCCTGAAAATAGAAAGGCTACCTCACATAATATTTTTATAAAGCAGGCACACTTTTAAGGAAATGATGTGCCACAAATATGAAAGCGAAATTTTTGTCCAGGACAGAAAATCCCCATTATCAGGGAGTTCACTGCAGTTGTTGAATTGTTGCTTTTACTTGGCTTAGCAAATATTTCTAGAAATCAACGTAATAATCATGCAGGACAACTCTTGTATAGTGCTTTGGCAGGATCTTGAGTAACCTTCATGCTTTTGTCCTGTAATGGACATGTCCAGTTTTGGGCATGGGGATTCTGGAGTAAATTTCAAATGTAAAGCAAAGCATTAAAACACAGAGCAAGGCCTGGGTGGCCCAGAGCATCCAGGTGCCATAGCAATGTTTTATCTCCCATCAGAAACTGATACAAATAATGCTGGTGAGGAGATCTCCTGAGTTAGCAGGTTCATGAAGGTCTAGCTGGTGTTTGGATGTTATGGTAGTGTTGGTGAAAAACTCACCTGAGATCACCCTTGCAAGAGAAAATATGGGCTTGTCACTGGAAAAACCCTTTGGTAAATATCTGAGGTTGGGAAAAAAATAAAAAAAAAGGAAAAAAAAGTTGTTGCTTGCCTTCAGATAGGGAAAAATATCCACAGTGGTGTTCAGGATGAATTTGAAAGAAATGTGATTCCATCCTATGGTGTGATTGCCTTTAAGATGTTTCCTTTCACATCCTGCGTTTACTGTCTGTCCAGGGAATTCATACACGTGTTGTGTCTGCTACACCTATAGTAACTGTACTGTGCTTTCATGCCAGATATCCTGGTCCTTGTATTGTCCCAACATGTAATATTGGCCTTGCTTTCAAATCAGAGAATTCTAAATTGTTCTATCAAATTGGTCTTTTTTTCTTCTTTTTAATCAGCACAGTGAAAGCAAAGGGTTTTGCATTTGAGAAAAAAAAGTTCTAATCTTATGTCTCTGTTCAGTGCATGAAAAACTTGTGTGTTACGTTGTGTAGTGCAAACTGTACCTATTGGTGTTTAAATGCATTTTAGCTCCTATTGGTGTTTAAATGCATTTCTCTCTTGTGGGGAAAATAAAAATAGGACTAACAGAAAGATAATCAAATGCACAAATGAAAAAAGAAATTAAAATATGGAGAGATTTAAAGTAATGTGCTGCACAGTTTAAAGTAACGTACTATGAAATCATTAATTCCTCTTGATGTGGATGTCAGGTGCATAGAAACAGAATGATCTTGCAACTGAATATTGCTGAATTAATGATTTTTATATTCTAAGCCCCATGATAAAAACCATAAGTATAAATTATAGCTTCTGAATATTTGTAAGAAATTTCAAATGTCTAGAAAACAAAAGGCCAGAAATTATAAAATAAAGGTGCCATGTAACAGCAAAGTCATCATTTCATGTAGTTTTTTGCTTCTAAATTGAGCATAGAAGTTTTCACCTCTATCACTGATCATCTCATTTTCTGTGTCTGCATTTCTACCTGGATGCATTCATTTAAGAGTTGTCCTGATTCTTGGGCAGAAATGTGTAGTGTCTCATTATTTAAACCATGGACTTTATTAGAGAAGCACAGAACTGTCGTATTTATGGATCCAGGTTTAGACTCCCAATTCCAATGCAAACAGTTAGATATTAACACTGTATTTGCCTGCTACGCACATCAATATTAGATATACTCAGTGTAATTATTTATCTTGTCTTCTGGCAGAAGTGTGAGCAGGTAAGACTTTGTGTGTGTTGCTTTGGTGTGTGAGCATTCCAAAACAGCATGGCTTCTGCTTGTCACTTAATTAGGCTAACAAACCTTCATCCTAGAGCCATAAAAGCAGTCAGTGATTAGACAAAAACTCTTCCAAGAGTACAATTCAGCCAAAGGGGGGGGTGTGTGTGTATAAACACACAGTGAGCCTTCCCAACTTGAAAAATAAGTGAAAACTTGGCTTTTACATATCAGTTCATGCCAGGATCCCACAATGATGACAGTTTCACGTGAGGCACTTTGTGAACTCAAGTTTGACTTTGTGGAGCTGCCAGAAGCTAAAGTTTTGTTTGCCTTCAGCAAGTGTTTTAAGCTACAACATCATTCCTGCAGTAAACCTTTATTTCAAAGTCTGTAACTGGTCATTTTTTAAGCTTCCTGTGTTGATTATTAAACATGGTGCCAGGTCTACAGCTGTAATGTTTGAGGGTTTTTTTCTGTAATGTGAACAATAAATGCTTGTGAGGTCTGCTCTGCTGGATGGATGATAGGAGAGATTCTCTCTGGTGACATAAGCTTTGCCTTAGGCCACATTCTCTTGCAAATTCCCTTCATTGTGTGGGAAGGGCAGATGATATCCCAGGAGAACAGAGTTCCTACCCTTGAGCCTTGTTGCCTCAGACAAACCTCTGTCACATCAACCTGCACGTGTGTGTATCACATTCATGCCACAGTAACTCAGGTGGGTTTTGCCAAGCAAGCACCAGGCTGCTTGAAAACTGCTGATATTATTGTTTAGGATGATATTTGAGTGAAAGCAAACCAGTTCAATGGCTTGCAGCACTGCCCAGGTCTCAGTGGTGGATACCATTGGAATGCTGATGTGAGAGGTCCATGCAAGCCTGGAGAAGCTAAGCTGCCCTGGTAGAAGCTGTCAGTGAAATCAAGCAGCAAGCTTGAAAATGGAGCTTGAGAGACCTTTCTGTAGAAACACAGCTGCTTTGGATCCCTTGGGTAGCTGGGACAGTGTTTATTCCAGGTGATCCCTGCATAAATGTGAACAACTCCTGAGCCAGGGGACAAAAGCATCACATTCAGTTTGTAACTCTGTGGCTGCCTGAAGTTCTTGCTGAGTATCTCTGTCCCCTTCCCTCAGGGGCCAGAAATCCCCTGTGCTGCTGACCTGGGTAGAGCTCTGTTGGTTTATAATGGCTGCTTCCAAGGTGTCCAAAGTTGAATAAGAAAGCTGTTGTTAGAGAATAATCAATTCTGACAGATTAAATAAATATGTTGATTTCACTCAGTTGATGAGTAGTTGTATTTTTAGCAATAAATGTTTGGACTGCCTCATTGCCTGATGTAATTACTCACCTAATATTTCAAATTCTCTCATGAACAGTCAGAAGGGGACTCCATCAGTGCATCACTGGAGTTTTGCAAGAGTAAAGGGGACAACTGAATAACTTTAAGACTTAGTATTTCAATTTTTTTTTTATCTCCAACTGGTTCTATTTTTATGCAGATTGTGATGACACGAACCCTTGGCCATGACAACATTTTCTGTTATACACACCAGAGTTAACCTTCCATCAGGAAAGAGCGAATTTGGCCAATAGACTGCACTGAAAGATTACACCAACCTGGTCCCAGATAGCACAGTCTCAGGAAAAATATACACAGCAGCAGCTTTAGAGGCAGACATCCTGTTTTTGTTTTTCAGAGCTCTGTGGTTTAAAGCTGTGGTGTCTAAAGCTCTTTCCACTGTAAGGAAAAGCAAAAGTTAGAAATTCTATATGTCAGCATGGTTAAGCAACTGCGGTTGAGTGTGCATGTTGTGGCTCCCTGAGGTCACACAAAGGTAAATGGCAGCCGGTCCCCAGGCGGGGAGCGGGGCAGTGCTGCAGCTCAGCACCGGCAGGAAGGCTCTGGCAGGTGAGATCCGCACCCAGTGCCCGTGGTCAGCGCTGGCTGCCCTCAGGGCACAGCTGAGCAGTAACTCTTCAGCTGGAACAGGCTGCCGGGGAACTAAGAGCTCCACCTGTTCCCCACAGGGAAAGTGGGGCTTAGTTACTTTTCATGGGCTGAGAGCAAGACCAGCAGCTGCTCTTCTTTCCAAGGCTCTGTCCGCAGCAGAGTTAAGCTGTGCTTGCTTAGGAACCACGGGTTTAATCCAGTCCTGGCTAAAACAGTTCTGTGCAGAGGTTTAGAAAGCATGAAGGTGCCTGCGTTGCATTCCTGTGTATGTGTGTGTGTTGAGCTCTGAAAATGGCTCTCTGCTTCAGTCTGAGGTTTAAAACAGTGTAACAACAGCACCGAGATCTGAATGTGGAAGCAACCTCATATCTGCTGTTCCCACCTCCTCCAGTTTCTTGTTTCAAGCTTACAGCACAAAGCTGGCTCTTAGATAGTACAAGGGAGATTTCACCTACAAAATGCTTAGCAGGACAACCCAGCATTAGCACGTGGTTATTAAACAATCCAAGGAACCCTGAGGAGGGGGGAAAGATAGACCTGAGGTGAGGCCATGGATGCAAAACAAACCTCTTGTGACAGAGGAAACTGGGACTCCGAGGGTGAGGGTGACTGGATGCTTTGCTCTGTGTCATCACTGGTGAATCCTGACACAAAAAGAGCATCCCAAATTCATTTCCAGTGGTGAGCAGGACCTTCTGTGAGGATTGAGGCCTAAGGAAGCCAGGGGGTTGGGTTCTTTTTGCCCATTGGAGTTTGTGCTCACTCCAGGCTGCCTGGAAGAACAGACCAAAGCTGCTCCCCACCTCACCGGAGCTGGGTTCTGCAGAGATGGGGGGGGTGCCCTTAGCACTGCTGTTTACTGGGGTGGAAAATCTAATTTGTGTTCAAAGGAGGATGTTTCCTGGCTCGTCTTGGAATCTAGCTTTTCTCTTTAAAAACAAGTTTAGGAACAGTGGTTTTTTTTCTGGTTTTTTTTTTTTTTCCTAGTGGAAATAGGTTATCATATGATTGGCAGGTATGAAATAAGAACAATTTCCTTCATTGCCCACTAACACAGAAATTTTATACAAAGTGAATGGGACAAATGGTAAAACTTATGCTAGGCCTTAAAGCTTACATTAGATGTGCTCAAAAATATGGTCATTGTTAAGCCCTTGAAAAAAGGGATCCTAAACCCATCTGCTGACTTTCAGCCTTCCAGTATCTGTAGATCATAGTGAAGGTTTTATCAGGGTCTTAAGAATATTTTTTGTCGTTCTTTATCTCTGAAAATCTAAGTGTGCAACGTGTAACACCAAGCATATTTTCAGTCTTTCTATGGTTTTGGTCTATCTCTGCCAGCTCCATTTATCTTCATGTTTTTATCTTAACTTCCTCCTATAGCTTACTGCTTTTAATCTTATTAAAGAAACAGTTCACCTTCTCACCAGCAACTCTATCCCACTGAATATGATACATAATATAATCTAGTAATTAGATAGTGATCTTGTGTAGGATAATTGAATCGACTATAAGCTCATTAATAACACTCTTATTACTAAAATAGTGTCCCTGGGGTACCCCACAGTAACATGAGTGGAGGGCATAAATCTATATCCATCTTGTTTCCAGGTTTCTCATTGTCTGTTGGCTTTTGACACTTACTAATCCCCACTCTCAAGTACATCTAGTACAGGTATTACTGATGCAACTAGTTCTGTCCTCAGCATGGCACTCAAAACCATTATTAATCGCTTCAAACAGATTTTCATGAGCATCTGTCATTTCTGAACAGAACAAATAAGGTAAAATCATGAAAATTTAACAGACAGGTAGGAATTGCTAATCTGGTTCTATGCTTTTTACCACTATATGGTCTTGTGTTAAATTACACTTTTTAGCACTAACCATTTTTGTCTTGTCACTTCTAATTTGGAACTCTTTAAAAGGGCTGCCTTGGGATTTATTTCACCACCCAAAGTGTTTCTATTACCATGTAATATGAAAGCAAGGCTGGCATTAGTATAAATTGGTGCCATTATGCCATAACCTTTTATAAGAATTTGACACTGATTTTGAGGGAGTTTGGAGGTATTTGGGGGTTTTATTCTGGAATCATAGTGAATTTTTGCTTTTTTATTTTAAAGTGAGGACATTTGGCCAGTGGAGGGCACTGCCCTATAACACAGGAGAAACAGAAATTCCCGTTTCAGCTTTCCAAATCCCATTTGTCATTTCAGCAAGCTTACTTATAAACTTAATTTATCTGCATCTGAATTTCCCCGATGTTAAATTGGCAAGTTGCCACACTAAGGAAAACCCCTACTATACTTAAACATCAGTTTAATGAGAAATTTAACCAACCCCCAAAGGCTCAGCTTGGTGTGGTGGTTAGACTTTCTTTTCTGGAAAACAGGCTATTGTAACAGCCCACTGGAGGCTCTCAAAATATAACTGAAGGCATATTATCATGTAAACCTCTATGCAGCAAAATTTCCAGATCTGATGGAAAAGTGTGACATAAAAAGTTGTTTTGGAAACAGAAGCTTCTACCAAACATTTCCCATAATTGATTTTTTTTTCTTAATGAGTTTTCTAATCATTTCACAGAATTTTAAGGTGTGAATAGAATTTTTCGTGACAGGGGTGTGAAGTGACTGTGGGATATATGGCTACAAATATCTGTCTCGGGTAAGAAATAGTTCACAAAGAATGCATCTGTTTCCAGATCAAATTAAAGACTGACATTTGTGGCTTTGCTTTACACAGAAATTATTTATCTCAGTAGCAAGTCAGAGAATAGAAAAAGGGCAAGTCTGTTATTGAAGGGGGTGCAAGGAGCTGGATTGGATTCCTGGTCTCCAGTACTGGCACCTCTTGTCTGTAGTGTGAGGAGAAAGCCAGGGAATGGGGAGTCACATTATCAAGGTTTTGTTTGGATGTCAGAATTTTTCAAGGTTTTAGTTAAATATTATTATTATAACTCAATTATAATTGCCAAGCTCCGTGACATGTGACAATATCATAAGTGCCTCTACATGCACCTGTGATGGAAGTTGGAAAAACATAACATGAAAGTGTGTTCTTTGCTGAAGGTGACAGCACAACCCTTCGTATCAGATCACCCCAGCCTGTCAATGGCAGGTAAAATAAAAGTGTGCCACGTGTGGCCCTTGTGTTTTGGGGAGGGGAGGATAAAAAACCTCGGTGGGAAGAGCGTGGTGGTCGCACTGCCCAGAGAAGTGTGACTGTGTCCCTTAGGCAGAAATAACCGAGCACGTGTTTGCTGTTAGCCCTGATCTGGTGGTTTTGCAGTACTTTTGGCTTCAGCTCTTTTTCTGTGAGACCAAATTGACTGTGGCTGGACCGTGCCTGTGCCTGTTCTGGTCATAGGCGCTTGGTTGTGCTCCGTGTCTGTTTATGTAAAATAAACCGAGGGACAGGAGAAGCAGGGATAGGAATCCGTGGTGTCTGCAGCCTAAATATACACGTCATTGCTGGGGTGGTCAAGCTCCGTCCATAAACCACAGGGTGTGTTTTGTACTGGCAGCATCCAACACAAAAAATACTGCAGAAATTGCACATACCAGTTGTCCTTCCTTTTTGTGTGGCTGCTTCCCTGGGCTGCTCCTGTGACCAAGGCAGCCCCTCTCTCCTACCAACCAAAAGGCCATCCCTGCATAACAGGGACTGTAGGAGCAATTAGGGTCAAAAAAGGATGGAGAAAAGCTTGAAGGCATGAAGACACCATTTTTTTGCTGGGACTTGTGGAGGGCAGAGCTGGCATAAAAATCTATCATTCTTTTTAAGGCAGGAAGCTTTAATTTTACCTTAATAATATCTGACTGTTACCCTGCTGTCCTTCTGAGAGCCCTGCAAGCCAGAATCCTGCCTTCCACTCGAGAGAATCACTTTTAATCCTTACAGCCTACTTTCTGAAGGGCTGATGTGCCTGTCTAACGTGCTGCTTCCTGCAGACATTATTTCTGAGGCAGCATCAAGCAGGAAAAAAAATACAGAAACTGGAAGTGAAAGTTAAGAGAGCTCAGTGTGGTTAATTGACAAGTTGTGATGGGTGTATTAGAGGACAAAAAAAGACAGGAAATAAAATTTTATTACAGATCTCAGGAACAGTTGTGTAGTTAGAAAATGCAATTTATGGGTGATTTCTTTAGTATTTCATCAATAAAAATATTATGAAAATCTACTTTGAAACTTTCAGAATAACCTGAACAATAATATATTGATCATAAATTGAAATGGCATCATTCGGTTATGATGTTTCACAGTGGAGTTTAAACAAACAAACAGTCTGGAGTTATGACTGTATTTCTACCAGGAAGCAGGTAGACTGTCCACTTACCCTAAGATAAAAGAAGGAAGACTTTTTTCTGTATTTTTTAAGTGTTACTGTGGTGTTTATCAAGGGGTGCTGCGGTCTTGCCTTATTTGCTAATCTCTGTAGAGTCTTATTCTGTATTTACTGGCCAAGTGCCTTTCCTTATTGAAATATAAATAATTGTTCATTTCTTTCAGGTGGCCTTTATAGACTTTTGTGTAGTGCAGCATAGTACACAGTGAAGCAAGACATGCTTGCTTTCAGTGCATTAAAGGATACTGGAATTCCCATGACATGGCTGAGTTACTGGAGCTGCTTCTGTTCCACGGGATGGACTTAAGGCTATGGATTGTTTATGGCAACTCCAAAAATACCTCTCATGAATGTTTGTGTCTTACTAATTTTTTTTTTCCTAAAATACACTTTAAAGAAAAATCTTACAAGGGAAAAAGAAATGCTTTAGTAAAGGAAATGCCATTTACATCTTCATTGCGTGTTTAAAAACAATTCCAATTCTCATTCTTCAGTGAACACTGAGACCACTGGTCATTCAGCTGCAGCAAAAGTACAATGTGAATGTATCTCCTCTATATTTCTTTTTGTCTAAAATAAAATTTAGATGCTTTGTAATGAGCAGGCTTCTCTACTAAAACTCTCTTACTGTGCACAAGATGTTCACAACAAAATTAATATTAATTTGAGAGATCATCTTATATCTTCTCATGACTGTTTTCTTGGGTAGCTCTACCAAAACGGAAGGAATGGATTCTTGATATTTCACTATATATATATAATGCCATATTTAATTATTTAGATTTAAAGTAATGCCCAAATACTCATTGATAAATCAACACACAGTTTGGGTTAAATATTAATTACTGCTATTTCTCTACCTGGCAGGTAATAGAATTGTTGCAGCCAGTGTTCTGCTTTGCAGCTAATGTGTCTGTGCCTAAATAGGGCTGATATGTGAAAACTGACAGATGGAATTGCTGCTTTGGTCATTTGACTACTGCATTAATCTCTGTGCTTGAAAACTCTATTTTAATAAGTTGCTTTCAGGAAATTTAAGTGATGGCAATTCTATAAAACCTGATGGTTCCTCATGGATTTCTCAGCTCTGACACTTTCACAGCTGCACATGTAAAATCTTTTTATAGGCCAAACTTGATGAACTCCAAATGGGACAATGAAAGTTGCTTTTCAGGTTGGATACACTGAAATAGATGCCAGACAAATACCAGTGCCAGTTGCTTGTCTGCTTTTTCTTTTAGTGCTCTGCAATTTGGAGAAGCCATTATACTCTCTCTTTTAGTCCAGATTAAACCCCCTATCTCCAGGGCCGCTTTTCCCCCCTCACCCAACAATGCTCCTAGATGTTATCACCACATTCTCAAAAAACTTTGCCCTAATTGCTTAGCTGTTTGTTTGTATTGCTAAGACAATTTATCTCTGGTCTCTAGGTCAAAATGAATTTATCAGACCATTACAGTACAGAAAGCTTAGTATGTGGGCACTGAAGCTTACAGTCATTGCACGCTATATTGAGCTCCGTTCCTCCCAGTGCTCTGCCTGTTTGCTCCTGGCCTGCTGTAATGGCATTTTTCATAACTCACTGATACTTATCTCCCCTGCTTCAGTCAGTCAGGCTGCCTGCACCCGGGCAAGAGTGGATAATCTTAATGGTCTTTTTTTTTTTCTTTTATTTAGTCAGCTGTCTGCAATATGTGTGGTGCTCATTAGTGTAGAAATATGCTTGAAAACAAAGCTCCAAGAGCTAATGAAGCTGTTCTTATGCTTATTTCTCTGACTCCAACAGTTGCCACTGAAGGATCCCCTCCAGTGGGTTCTGTGACGTGTCCCTGCAGTAATCCAAATCCTATAATACGATATAAACTAGTTTCCACATGTTCCTGTGCTTACTTAGCTACTTTGTAACTAAAAAATATATAAATTGCTTCTAATCTGAAATGTGTGGAACTTGCAGCATTTACCAGGCGTTTCAGATAAACAAAGCATGTGCTCTTCCTGTGTTTAATTCTTTTCTTACTCCTCTGAGACTGTGGCTGCTGTAAATTTCATACTTCGTCTCCGAATTTTGTAGTTCATGGAAGTTCACATTCTTTCTCATCTTGACAAAGAGTTGTTGTTGGTTTGGGTTTTTTTTTTTTTTAATGTAAGAAAAGTTTCAATTTAATTTCTATGCATAATCTTTTCTGTGTAACCTTGAGTGAAAGGCTTCTATCAGTCTCATGTTATCCACCTGCCAAGCTCTGATTAAATTTTAATTTAGAAAACAAGCCTGTTAGTGTTTAACAAGCACTGGGCAAGGGGAACTTGCTAGCCAAGGAAGGGCTGTGGTACCTTGAGGGTTGGGACTGCAAGCCCTTGGTCTGTCCCATCTTGCAGGGAAACCCCAAGGTCAGCTCTAAGTAAAATAAGATACAATTTATTAAGCTAATTAGCCCTGTTCTTTCTATACAGCACTGCTCTGTCAGTGAGGGAGAATTGCTTTGTGCCAAATGTTGTCTCGGCAGCACAAATGGGTTGGGCCTGTTCTGTCTTCTCCTGCTTGTCCCTTTCTCCCCTGCAGCTCCTGAGGTACAGGAACAATGTCAGTTCCTTAGGATGGGGGATTGACTAGTGCAGTGTGAAGTGGTGAGGGCAGGGTCTGTTCTGTGGAGCTGGGGAGCTCATGCCTGAAAAGATGGGGGAATGGAAGCAGGGAAAGCAGCACCTGTCTGGGTGAAGATTTGAGGGCCCCTCACTCTGACCCAGAGCTCCCTTGCACATCTTGTGGTGACTTCAGAGCTCACCTGGGCTCCTCTCAGCTCCTTTCATCATCCGTAACCACCTCCTCCTGTCATCAATCCCTGCAGTTTCTCCTCCTCCTTGTGGGGTGGGAGAAGTGTGTGTGTGTGTGCATGTCTGACAAGAGCCCTGGACAACAAAATCTGACTTTGCTCACTGTACTGAGGAGCCTTGATTGAGCTCTGACTTCTATTTCAATGATCAAGCATCTGAGTTTTGCCTTCAGCTGGTCAAGAATCTGAGTTTGTGTCCTCATATGGCCTTAGAATTTTCCCTGGAAGAATGTCTAACATCTGCAGGACTTGGAGAGAAATCTTTATCTTTTGTTATCAACACATCTCCCCAGCGACCTCACAGCAGCTCCCTGCTGGACGTAATCGATAACCAGGAGAAAGGGGGGATCCCATTCCCTGCAAATTTACAGTCAGCCCTGTGTGTAGCTGATTAAACAGAGGTTTAGAGATAGAAGCATGTAGGTTTAGAGCTATAACCATGTAGGTAGCTATTGGATTTCTGTGAAATGTGTCTGTACTCTGGCTTACAGAGGTCTCTCTTTCCTGTGATATCACATTACACCTTTTTAGATTTCTTTTGTTGGTTGTTTGCCCGGTTGTGAAAGCCCTTAACCAACTGGTGTGCTTGAACCCCTGCATATTTACTCAGAGTCTAAATTTAATTTTATCACTCATGCATAGTATTAAACCCTGAAAATTAAGTCAGAATTATCCTCCTGCTTACTTTACAGCAAGTCTCTGTGTGTGATGAGTAAACACACTGTGGGTGGCCTAGGGTAAAATAAAATTTCAGTGTTTGTTTGCAAGGGCAGATTTCTTCCCCTTCAACAGATAAACACCTAGCCACAGTTTAGTAGCTTTTACCAGCTGGTTTAATTGATGCAAGAAACAAACATCCCATAGATGAATGCAAAACTTTTAAAAAATTATTTTGGTATATTCATAAGCATATTGTAATGCTTTTTGTGTCCTCTAGTGCTCAAAACATGACCCTTATTTCTGGTGTTTGGATTAAAGACTTTGCTACAGCCCATATCTCAGGCCCCTGCAACTAAATTGGAAATACAAACCCAAAATTTAAGCCCTTACTTTATCCATTCAGTATTTATCACAGACAAGTATTATACTTATAAATTATATTAATTATATAATTAATTAATTATATATATTATAATTATAGCAAAATTGTACCAATTGAGGTAAAAAACCCCTCATAGTATCACACAGTCATCCTCTCTTTTCAGTTGTATCAGCTGAGCACTAATAATGAACATTTCCAAAATCTCCGGTTTCAGCATTGTGACGCTTTAATGCATGAGCTCCTGAAGAGCTGGAGGTCATTTAATCTTATCTTTGCCTGTTCCTTGTTCAGAAAGTGCTTATCTCTTTCACAAATAGAAGGGGCATGAGCTCATTATAGAACTTGCTATTCATGACATCACTGTTCCCCTCACTGCTTCTCCTCTACGTGTCTCTTTTCTCCTAGCACTGTCTGAGCAAGGTAAATATCAGTATCCAAGTTTGACAACAGCTGTACTTCTCCCTGGCCAATGGATTTCAGCCTGTTGTTTGGTTTCAGTATTCTTGTTTGAGCAGCAAAGAGATAGTGTAGAATTGTCTGACAATTCAGGTGGGTGACCCCATCTTTATTAAAGAAATATTCTTCCCACTCGTGGCCATGGCTTCCTTATCAGCCTGTTTTAAACTGCCTTAGTTTATTGAGGGGTAGGAAAGTGGAGGAAGCAATTTAAGTCCAAGGTCTTTTGGTTTACACTGTGAGCTCTCATTTGAGTTCTTTTGTTTAAACACAGCTGGCCTGTCTTGGGCTAACACCCAGCTGTGCTCTGGCACGTGAAATCTGCAGTCGTGCTGCTGAAGCAGTGGAAGCCCATGGAGGCAGGGAGAAATCTGAGGAACTCTGTGACATGGGACATTAGGCTGGCTCATTCTCCAAGTGCACTGGATTAACTTTCTCCATGGGTTCTCTGAACCCAGATTATTAAATGGGCTGTAAACCTTGGTGTTTACACACGAGCTTGTGCTGAGGGGCTGAGCTGCAGCCCAGGAGCTGTCTCGTAGCAGTCACTGCTAGGCAGGATCTGAGGGTCGTGTGGGATTGGGAACACTGCACAGCAGCCTGTGGGAGAGCACCCTTTTGATCAGACACAACCCAAAAGGTCCGAATCACAAATGGGAAACAGGTTTTGCATCTTGTAATTTCTCCTTGATATTATTGGAGATCTGTACTTTGTAATCCTTGGAGATGCTGAGGAGGAGATCTGTGAACATATATTTTTCTGTCACTGAGATATTCTGATAGTCAAGTTTAGTCTTCCCTGTCTTAAAATCTGCCCCTTAGTTTGGAGTAACAAACTAACATACCTTATCTTCATGTCCTTCATATTATTATGGAAATATAAACACAGGGCTTGAACACTACTTAATGCTCGCTATGTTTGTTGTAATGTTCTGCCAAACTGCATTTTCTGCAAAATCCCATCTTCATTCCTCTTTTTCACGTGCCATTTTGCAAAGTATCTATGGAGCAAAGTGTCTTTAACAGCAAAGGATGGTAAAAATTGTTCTGGTATTAATCATAGCTATAGGGCTGTTATAATTTTATTTTTTAAAAGTAACATAACTTATTTTTGTTGATGTCAATCATCTACAAGAATGTTTGATGTAGGCAAAATTTAACGCTGCTTTCTAAAGGAATTGTTAGTTTGAGGCGACAAGACACGAAGAAGTCTAGCATGAAAAAGTGTTATAAAATTTTTCTAGTTTTCTGTTTGTAGATCAAAGTCAAGAGAACTTTGAAACAGTGATGTATTAAAAAATGCTGTGGTGCTGGGAGTTACAAGGCTAAATGGTTGCGTTTATCCAGGCTTGTACCTATAGACAGTAAAAACTTTTATGATTATAAAGACAAGAAATGAACATTTATCTTCAAGTTCTTGTTGAACTGTCTGTTCTTAGTCAGTAGCACGTCTTTAGAACAATAAACCTTTTATTGTCTGACTGCTCCAGAGAATGCTGCTTTCCAAAAGCACAGTTGTCAAAAGCATGCCTGTAATGTTGTGCTGAAAGTATTTTTAGGGGGAGTAGTAAATGATGCCGGCGAGGTGTTTTCTTTTGGGGGAAAAATGCTTTGACTCATTGGCAAAAATTCAAGTGAATGACCGTAGAAGGGCAGAAGTTTGTTGTTGATTTGCCAGCAAAAATGAGATGTGAACTTTGTGAACTAAGCATATGGCCACCTGACTGGAAATTTGACTCGGGTGGGCGGGGGGGGGAAGTTTTGTTTTTTTCCTTTTCCTATATGAAGAAATGCTCTTATAGGCATTCTGGATCTTTGCTTAGTTCTTTAAGTTCATTGAAGAAAAATCCCTGAGCTAATTAGTGAGATACTTAGCTTTGCTGTGAACCTACCTTCACATGCTAAAGGGAGAATGTCAAATCTTGCAAGTCTGTGGCAGGGGTTAATGTTTCTTCTCCACCTATGCCCAAACTTACCGTGCTCATTCTAGGGTCATGTCAAATGCTTTTAGAAGTACAGCAATAACACACTGCCTTTGGAGCAGAAGCTTCCTCTTCCTATGGAATTTTAATTTAACAATAATAATCATTGAAATAAAACACAGGGCAGTGTCACTTCCGAATACTTTTTGATATTGCTGCTTTTTTTTTTTTTAGAATTGAATTAAGAAACGTGATGCAAGAGGACTAAAGTGGGAATAGAGAAGGGAGCAAAACGAGCTGTTAAAAATCAGCTGGTTAATGGGTGTTAACAAAAGAGGATTTTAGGAAAATTCTATTGAGTCTCAATAAACAAAAGGAGTAGGGAATGCAGTTACAGGTGAATTATAGTAAAGACAATTGAAACTCAGGCCTCTTTGGACAGAGAATAATAAAAAGCCACAGATGTGCCTATTTTCTTTTGGTGGAGGGTGTTTGTTGGGTTTGTTTGAACTAAAACAGGTTTCTTGCAGAACTCCCATGAGAAGGATGAATCAGAAAGAGTCTTTCAATTTCCTTTTTATCCTTCAGAAGAAAAGCTGATACACGAAGCTTTCTCTAGGTCTAGTTTTGTGGAACGTATGGCTCAAGAAAACTGGTTCCTATCAGTAAAAGACCTGTCTGGCTGGGGAGTCTTCAAAAGCTCTTGAGTAACTTAGGGTAGTAAATTGTTGAAATTTCAATGCAGTTATTAAAAAAATAGTCACATCAAAAAGTAGAAGCAATATTTAAACCAACGACCTGCCATCAAGACTCTCTCAAAGCTCAGAGTAGATGCCTCTCACCAAGTGATTCACTTTGTTTCACCAGATCCTTTCTCTGTTATCTCCCTGATGCATTACAGAAATCTTGTTTCTTACTCTCAGGGTTGTGGTTTCACAATCAATTTGAAGTGATCTAAGACTGTGCTGCCTGCAAAAGGTTTGTCTGGCTCTTCCCTCTGCCCTTCTGCCTCTCTACTTCCACTTTTCCCCCTTTCTCAGCACTAGATATTATACAGATCACTTATCTGGTTAACTACCTTCAAAAGACCTTATAGAAGTGGCTGAGAGTATTAAAGTTGAAAAGAAATCCTTAATTATCTTGGGACAATTACTTATTCTGAGAATAAGAATTTTTTTTTCCATGTGGGCTTTCAAGTTTCATGGAGCTACTCTTCTTTAATTTTTAAACCTCTGGGCCCTCTTCTTTCACTTTATGTATGGGCACCTTAATGATGTGGTCAGGCTTCTGTTTGTCTGTCTGTAGCTGGGTCACAAAACACTGATTAATGGATGCTACTGAGATGACACACTAAGGCTGTGAACTCCAGTCTGAGAGATTTTCTTGTTCCATATTTATGACGTTCTGTTTCAGGTTAGTAGTGTGAAAATAAGCAGTTATATTTGAAGCATGTATCCCAAAGCATCTTGATGTATTTTCACTCCAGCATCAGCAGATGTTTATGTACAGTGCAGAAGTCAAGGGAAATACCTTTAAATCCACCCAGGGAGTGGCAGACAAAGAAGGAACAAAATATTGCATTCAGCTACAGTGTCCTGTGTCAGATTTATCTGCATGGGAGAACAAGACCATTTTATAAATTCACCAGCTGAGGTCTTTTAAAGAGAAAGAATCAGAATGAAGAAGTCCCATTGCACAGTGTTAAATCAGACATTTGGCCAAAATGGAAACACAGTTCAAAGCAGAGTGAAGAAATAGGGATGTGCCAGGACTGAGTGGACAAGGAGCCAGGCTAAGGAATAGAATGTGTGAAGAAGGAGGGGCAGGGGTTAGGGAGGAGACCATTCACCAATGCACTGAGTGACAAGAAGTAACCCACATAATTATTAGACTTAAAATATTCCTCTTTCCCCACACCTCTCCTTTTAAGCAGTAGTGGCAGAGCTGTTTTTTCCACGGCAACTTCAGTCCCGCCTCAGAAAGTATTAACTTTCTTCTTGAATTTCTTTTTATTGTGTACACAGCTTTAAGATGAAGTCTTGCTCTGCCGCAGTTTTTTTGGATCTTAAAAGGTCTGGGCAGTTCCTCACTTTTTCACAGCCCACTTGGACTTGCCACCTGGCTCCGTTACTGCTTTCTTTGTGCCAGCTCTTCCCACTGGGATAGAGGCTGCAGGATGACAAGCACTCATTTTTGGGATGCTGGTGATTTCAGGAGTGGAAGAAAAACCCATTACTCATGCAGTAAATAGATATTTTTAGAGGTCAGGTAGAAATAAAACCTCTCATTTTCCTCCTCTACTTCCTACTATACCCCAGCAGCAGTAAATTCTCCAGTCCCATCTGTCTCATTCGCCAAGGATGAAAAAAGGACATTTGGGATTTTTTTTTTTAATGACATCATGTTGGCTATGACCAGTGCAACAGAGGGAAATCCTGTTTCTTACAGGGGAAAATCCTGTATTTGCTGATTGCATGGTGCACTTCCCAAATCTGCAGAGAGTTGTTGGCATGGAGATGTGTCACTGTGTCAGGCTTTAATTTTGCTGCTAGTTAGAATTTGTGTGTGTAAGTGTACAGAGACATTTTTAATTTTGAAAACTGAATGCAGTGTTAGTATGGGAGAGTTGTGCTTCTGATGTCATGAGTGTGAACTTGCTGCGTTTGTTCCAAACCCTAAACTCTGCATGGGTTCCTCTACACCTCCTCCACAGAGCTTCTGTCCAAGTTTCCAGCTAAAATAGGGGTGCGTGCTGAAAAATGGCAGGACAGTAGTGCCACATGAAACACAAAGAACTTGCAGACTGGGTACAATTACTTGAAAAGAAAACTTCTGCCTATCAGCCTTTCTAACTTAACTAGGCCTTTGGAAGTAAAAATGAGTGTTTCCTGTTTTCAGTAACTCTTTACAGATTTTGCAGAGTAGGTTTGTAGATCAGTCTTGTAGATGTTTCATAAGGGGAAAGTCAGTAAGATCATATTTTGCCTCATTATATTCAGTGATGCAACAGCAAATTTTTTTCTTCACCCAAAACAGACATGGTATGGAAAATTGCATATCTTTTTTTTTTTTTTCCTTTGCTAAACAAGTACACTTTAAATCTGTATAAAAGTGACTTGGGTATGTTCATAAAATTATATATTCCTTCAGAATTTTGCTGCTGTTGTCTCTCCAAGGTAACATTCTGTTCTTCCTCTTCCTCTGCTATCAATTTTGATCTGGTAATACGCAGTGGCTTGCAGCTGAACAGCCACACCTTGGTGAAGCTGTAGTCACTGCATCCCCACTCTATCCGTGTTCAGTTAAACTCTGGAAAAGCTACTGCTTCCCATTTTGTAACAGACAGGACAGAGCAGTTGGGTTCCTGGGGTGGCAGGAAGAACAGGGAGAAGCCCACGATCACTCTGAGGTGAGGTTTGGGACACTTGGAAAAGCTCAACATGGCCCCATCAGGATAAGCGTGCTGGGAGGGGCTCTGGGAGACCAGAGTTCATGAACTTCAGTGCTTCCAGCTCAGTCAGGCTGAGGAGCCTGGAATGTGGTGATATCATGGGCAGTTCTGCCAAGTGACTAACAGAAGTAACTTTCTGTTGTTTGGTGAATCTTGTTTTCAGAAATCCCTTCACACTTCATGACACGGTCCTTGGATGTTTTCAGAGAGCTCTGGGGATTTCATTTTGTAGGACTCCAAGTGCTCCCACCCTGGGATGTTTTCCTAAGGTCTCCCTTGGTATCCTTGATTTGCTGTCCTCCATTGCCTATAATTGTCAGCCTGGGTTTTTTGAAAGATCTGGAAGTAGAGGGAAAATAAATCTGACAGCTTTCAATAGTATCTTAATTGAGGTATAATCTTCAACATGGCATTCTTTTTTAAGCATACCACCTTTCAATGACTCCTGAAGATGTATCTGTTACCTCTGGACTGTTTTGGTGCGAGGCAATCCCTGTTCCTTGCGGGACTCCTTAGAACTTTACTGCTTTCTCCTGGCAAATGACCATGTATGTCACAGTCAGCAATGTTGTTAAGCTTTGAAAAAGAAAATTAGACTGTCATTTTAAGCATAGCACCATTTCTTTAATGTTACATCCTCTACTGCATTCCCCAAGCACATTTAAATATCTACACTTTTAAAAAAAAATATTTTTAGTCCTGCTCATGCCTCATTTCCCTTTTGCAGCAACTGTTATTTGATATTGTTAAAGTCCCTTATTCTTTTCACTTTAACCACCAAGTTCCTGTGAGATGGGGTAGAAGAATACAACCTTTCCTGGGTCACTTTGTAGAAAAAGCCACAGACACTGAAATGCTTCCCCTGAGCCTGTGTTCACAGTGAGATGGTGAGGTATGTCTGACACACATGGGAGAAGGAACAACTGGAGGTCACAGAAATTAATGTTCCTGCAAGATTTCCAGCCTAGCCCAGACCAAATGCCCCTTTCACTTTGAGTCTCATTATTGGTTGTGATGATATTCTAAATTTAATGACTATTTTTATACTGTTAAAATCATTCAAAGTAGGGGAAAAAAAAACCTTTTAAATACAAATTCTCCAGCTTGTCAGAACCTGTGAATTTCATTGCTGGTCATGACAAGAAATGGCAAATTGCTTTTGGGAAAAAGCTCCCACTTGCAAATAAAATACTCTCGTACTGACTTGGATGGTAAAAAAGTGTTATTTTTTATTTGCTGCAGATGTTGCTAAATTTTAGCCAACTTGGAATTTTATGGAAAGCGAAAAGCTTTATTTTTCTTTTCTTTTTTTTTTCTAACGGGTACTAGTTAAATCAACCCTGGCAAAGATAAAGCCAAACTTTGACACACAAGCTTGGAATGAACATATTCAGCCCCTTCTCATGCAAAACCCACCAGAAACCCCAAAAGGGTTATTTTTAGCTTTTGTTTTCTCCCAGGATAGATAAATGGAATCAGCTGTGACAGAGACATGATTCACCAGCATGAAAAAGAGACTGATATAATCCAGAACAAACAAACAAAAGCAGAAAGGGGTTTCAGGGAAAAGGGAGAGATGGGTTTATTTTTAGTTTAAGTCCATAGGTTTTGCAGAGATAGGATTCCTCTTTCTCCCACCTCTGCCCTGAAAGTCCAACAACTTCTACGCTAATAAGCAATAGGCAGGAACCGTCTTTGTTCCTGCAACTAGAAGTCTGAAATGTAGCAGAACCCCTATTATCTCTTTCTTTTAACCCTTGCAAATATAAATTAAGACACATCCAGTTTTTAAAGGTGTTTTAAAGGTATCTGATTCAATATTTTCTAATCTGACTGTAGAAAATGGTTTCCTTCTTTGCATCAGCAACCAGAATGTTATAGCTTGGCTGTCTTTCTAGTGACAGACACCTGTGTTTCTTATAAGGCACAAAGGACATTGGGCTGTGACCAGGTCCATAATTTATTGTTTTCTGTATCTTCAGGGTGTGCAGCTCTGATACATTTTGAGTTTAGTACAGATGGCTGGTATTAAAACCAGAGGTATTGCATGAGTCTGGAAGCAGAAGCTGTTAGAAAACAATGTGCAGTGTTAACTTCTCTTTAAAGCACAGATCTCTCCAGCTCCCACATTTCACCAGACATCCAGCCACTGTCACCACCACTCTGTGTTTGCTGTAGTTCAGTGTGTCTGTGTGGAAGCTCAAATTGTTGCTTTCCCAGTGTGTGTGTGTGTATTTCTTACTGGTTTTTTTTTTCTGGGCAAAGGATTTTCCTTGCGTTATGGTGGGATGGATTTCAAGGGATCTCGAGCACATCAAGGTGTTTGCGTGCAGCTTTGCAGAATATATTGGTGTCTGAAAATCTGTGAAGCTTTAGAGGCAAAGTTTGCATTTAAGTGAATTCTGAATCTGCTGCCTTTGTGTGGAAGCAGAGTGTTCCCAGAGTGTCCCCAGGAGTGCTTCTCTGAGGAGAGGGTACAAAGCTGTGGGAGCAGGAGGCACTTCCACAGAGAATTGGTGGAGGAGACAGTTTGACTCCGTAGCCCCACGATGGTAACAAATAATTCCAGGCATGACTTCCTTGCATTTTCTCCAGAAAGAGGAGAGTGAACTTCCCCACAAAAATGGTCAGGAGCTGGCCGTGAGTCTGTTCATAGCGCAGGGAGCCAAACAATCAGTGAAATAAATTATGCTCTATATTTAGCCATCACAGAAACCGTAGGCATTGGAAGGCTGTAGAATAAGTAGTGTTCATATCAAAGGAGAATCTTCCCCCCTGAAGACTTTATTGTTAGAATTTGACCCCATTTTCCTGACAGGCTTTCTGTAGTGATTGTGGGCTTTGTTATTTACTGTAAACCTGTCAGCACTGTGGTGCTCCCTGAACAGGAGGTACTGCTTTGATGAGAGTTTACCTGTGTGTGTGTCAGGAGTCTGTGGGTGGTAAGTGCAGCATCTGCCCATTTATGTTGCTTGATCCCTGTAATAAATTAACAGTTTGTTTTTGCTTGAGTAGGCGACACTCAAGTTAACTTTATAAGCATAAAAGGGAACAAAATGTGAAGTGTCTTGTGGGAATTGGAGTGTTGTGTGCAGAGTCTCTGTTTCTGGTTTCTTGCTAGTGGCAAATAAGCATAGGAAAGCTTCTTTTATGCATTCATCTTTGCTTTTCAAATCATCTGGTTGTGAACATTTTATCTTTCAAGCTCATGTGAATTTTGGGAAAAAAACTTCAGAAACTTGAGGATTTTCATAGTGAGGCTCTTTTCAGCGAGTGTGTAGGTAGGGGAAGGAGATGTAAGCAGGATGGTGGGTCTGTCTGAGAAGGGTGCAAGCACAGTCTTCCTTATGCCAGAAAACTGGGTGTGTGTACTAAATATGAGCAATTTACTGCTCTGTTATCCTCACCCAGTATTGGTAGGGTTTACATATTACAGAGTAGGAAAAGAGAAAAATTTTGGGAGTCCCTTCCAACTCGGGGTATTCTGTGATTCTGTGTTTCATGATGCATGATGTGGCTGAAGGATGTAGGTTTTTTGGGATGGTTCTTGTGGGAGGACAGCTTTTTACTGAGGGTATTTCTTCTTCTCTCCTTCCATACTTCATCACAAAATTGTGCTTTTAGCAAACTTGTGAAACTTGAGGGGGGTTTTAATATCTACAGTCCCCTACTTTCTTTTCTCCCCATTACTTGCAAATTGATTGTTGCAGTTTATTTGTCACCAAAATGTCTTTTTACCAGAGGATGGCCATACCCCTCGGCCAAAAGCCCATTAAAAAAAATTAGCTGTTTCATTTATAAATATTCATGTTTTGACTTAAAGTCAAAGCAGTAAAAAAGCACACTGAATGTGTCTTACAATCCCATCCACTTGGCTTAATGCTGCCCATTAAATACCTTTTTTCAATAGGATGAGCATGTAAAAGTTCTATTCTCACTGCTATTGCAATTTAAAAACACAGAAAAGCCCTGCTACAGATTGTCACAGTTCTTGCAAGATAACAAATACCAGATGAGTTTCCATTCTGCCCAGCAAAATAAACTTCAGATGAAGTTTAAGGCAGAATTTAAGGCATAAAGTAGATCATAAGTTGTTATATAATGGTCCTAGTAATTAAACATTGCGATTATTCTTTTTTAAAGCCATGAATTACAATCATTGGAAAGACCCATGATAATATTTCTTTAAAAATCTATGAAGGCAGTGATACTAAAAGGGTTTTATTTCTCTATTGATCATATCTGTGAAAACCTCTTGTTGGTAAAAAACTTTCTATCGTGTAGATCGTGTCTGCTGCCACAAATCAGAGAGACTTTTCTGAAATAAGAAGACAAAATAAACACAGGAAATTGCTATTTTTCCAAGAAAGCTTTAAAAAGAAGCTGCATGATGTCACTTCAGAAACTGCAAGTAAAATTAGCAGACTGGATGTGTTTGTTTTGGTGACTTTTCACTTCCTTCAATAATTCAAACAGTTATGCTATTACTCAATAAACCAACTCATTTTGTACAATTTTGTACAAACTGATAAGTCTCTAGCAGAAAAAAAAAGGAGTGGGGGAAGGGAGGGTTTTGATCCTAGAGTGTGTATTTTCTGTATTTCTCTCGATCCCCCCAGTGAAGTGACGGTGGCAGAGAAGTGTGCAAGAGAAACAAGACCCCAGTTTTCCTTTTCCCTTGTTTCCAAAGGCCAGAGATGAGAATGTTTATCCTTTGGAGTGAATGATACAGGTTTACCTGCACACGTGTTTAAAATCTCTACATTTATTCATGTAATAGATCACCCAAGTGCTCTGCAGAGACCACCGCACTTCATAGTTAAGGGACGTCTCCACTGCAGTGTAAACTTGTGCCTCCACCTTGTGCTTATTGCTAATGTGCCCTACTCTGTATGGGTAGTAGGTAGGAATTCTCTTCACCTGTCTAAATTGTAATCTGTTTTTCTTCTTCTCTGTTGTGCTATTGTGCATACAGATATGGCATTTAAAATTCAACAAACAGTAAAAGCAATGCAGGCCATGATGTGGAGTATTATCTTTTTATGGATCTCTTGCAGATAGCAAATACTGCTGTAAAACAGACTTGGAGCAGATAAAAGTTCCCCTGGCTAAACACAAGCTTGTTTTACTGCCTTGTTTTCTAAAGGGGAGTAGGGAAAAAGTCAGGTTAATTTTCTATTTGAAAAGTATTTCCTTTCCTGGTTAGAGTACAAAAAAAGGGCTTCTCAGTTTCTGGGTTCTTTTCCTTAGTCTGACACCATTTTTTTGCTTAGCCTGAGCATATGAAGAGTCAGGTGATGTTATTTCCATTACAGTCTCCTCTGTAAAGTGTTTTGAGATCTATTGGTGGAAAAATCAGAAAAGCTGTGCAAAAAGCAAGTTGTTATCTTAGTTCACCTTGCCCAGGTAGAATCACAATATCGTAACCAGCTGCAAAGTCTGTTCAGTGTGATACTGCCAGGAAGTTTACAACCACTATTCTCATGAAACTCAAAGGAAGAAATTAATTTTAGGTGGTGGTGGTGATTTTTTTTTTTGGGGGGGGAGAGGTGGGGGTGGTTGCTGGTTTTTTTTACCAGTTGGTCTCAAAACACTTTACAGAAGAGACTGTTGATGCCATTCCATTTTGCAGGGGGAATTTGGTGCATAAAGAAGGCATGTGTGCTGCATAATTCACCCACTGAAAGGACTGGAAAGGGAATGAAGTCTTCCTGCCCTTCCCAGCTGGCAGAGGCTGTGATACAGGGCCATATTTATCCCCCATGCACAATTCTCTTTGTGTTCCTTTCTGTTTTTCTCCCCCCTTTTTCCTCGCTGTGAGGAGACAGCCACTCAGCAGTGTAAAAAAAAAATTAATCAAAAGGCAGTTGCCTTCCTTTCTGATTCTCCCAAGTGGGCCTGTATCTTTTCCTTCTGTGTGCAAATCAGTCTAAAACTGCTGCAATAAAAGTAACTGCACCTGTGCAATGTCATCTCTGCACTATCCTGGTCTCCATTTGTCCTACATCATCCCAGTAACATTCCTGCCAGACAGGGCCATACCAGCTCATGAAGGGCAATTTTTTTCTTTTCATATGGCCCTTCAGATTCCTTAAGTAGTCTTGTGGGAAATTCAAAATTCATTTATAAAAACAATGGCCCCGATGCCTTGAGAGTGCTGCAGTGACACAGAATGCTGGCCTTTGCTGTCCACAGCATTTTTTTCCTTTTTTCCTTTTTGTTTTCTCTGCTGAAATCTGCCAATACTTCTACAAATATAGGCAGCACCAAACAGTGCTTTCAAATCCTGCTGCCATCCTGTGGTCTCACTTTGCCCCTCTGCCAAAACTCTGAGCCTGTGGTGCACGGTTCAGCTGCGCTGTGGCCATACCTGTTTTTCCTGTTGCTGCCAGTGCCAGCAGCAGGCAGGAGGAGCTGCAGCTGCAGGTGCAAGGCCAGCAAGAACCTGTCACAGGTGGGAAGTGGCTGGGCTGGGCACCCAGGTGGGATAGGGAAGAGAAGGTTTTGCCAAACTCCTTGCAGGGCAGCAGCCTCTGAACTCTCCAGTGAAGTCTTCTGGGACCTGTTGTGTTTCCTCAGCAATAGAATGTGTGCTCACAAGTGGGATGAACTGGAAAAAGGTTTGCCCCATCTTCAACTTTTTGCAAGTCCTGTCTGCTCCTTTTCCAGAAGATCTATGGGATTTCCTGGTATTGTGGTGTTTTTCTGGCGAGAATTGTGAAAAAACTCATATTCCTCAGCATAAGCTTCTCAGAAATTTGCAATCAGAACAAGTGGCATTATCCACTCAAACCGTCTGTGTGGGTGAATGCACATTGCTGCCAGCTTTCCAACACAGTGCTGTGTGTGGGTGGTGGGAAAACAGGCACCAACAGCATCAGGATTATGTCCTGGATCCCCAGTAATGCCACAGGAGTCTTTGTACACCTGGGGACTGTCTCTTAGGAGTGATGTTTGAGATGGAGCTCTGGTAAAACACATTCTGGTTGCAGTGCAGCATCATGATGTCACTTCTGAACTGTGACCCAAGTACTTGATGCAGGTTGTGCTCTGGGTGTGCTTTATCTCCGTTTTTGTGGAAGGGAGCCACAAGGAATCCTATTTATAATCCATGAGCCACACTCAGCCTGAACACAGGCCAGAGGGTTCCATCCAGAATTACTGCAGAGGAGTTGCTTCTTGTTGTGTGTTTGGTGATCCAAAAATCTGTCCCAGATTCTCAACCAGCATAAATTAATACATCTCTATTATAAAGTTGGGAGTGCTGCATTAATTTGGAGCAGCTGGTCCAGCGTGTGAAGCGGTGACAGCTCACGGCCACAGCACTCTGAGGAGCTGCTTTGTACCTCAGCCTTTGCAAGCAAGTGGCTTCTGCCTTTTTCCTCCTTGCTTTGCTCAAGGGAACAATGTTTTAGAAATGTATGCCCTAAATGCAATTACTATGGGGATGATAAATAGAGAAGAAAATCACCATGGTAAAAATATAATTGAATATGACTGGCGAATAACTGAGCCACTTTTAATTTCTAGAGAGGTAGTCCCCAGTGTAAAATTCAGAAAGGAAATTAACCTCCTTATGTGTTTTCCATTTCCTCCACAGTTTGAGAGTAGAATTGCTGGTGTAACTATAATGTCTTAATTATTGGTAATTTCTCAAAATAGCATTTCATGTGACTGCAAATAATTTTGGAAGCACCGTGATTTCACATTTTCACAGAAATGGAAAATATTCTAGGGATATATTACACCTTGCTACCAGAGAAATTTATCCAAGGCTGTATAATTTTTTGTAAGGGTGAATGGTGAGACAGGGAGGCTAAGAACAGAATGTTTATATAGTAAGCCAACTACAGAAAAAATAGAAACACAAAAGAAGCAGCCCATTTAGGCAAAGACCACCATGCTGAACAACAAATATCCACACTGGCTGTTCTTTGAAGTTAGACACTTCATGCCTTTTATGTCAACAGAAATCAAAGGGAAAACTGAAGCACCGAACTTGAAAGGTTAAGTTGCACATTGGTCATGGCATAGTCTGGTATAAACTCCAAATGAACAACAATGCAGAAGATTTTGCATGCTTTGTTTTTTTTTGTTTGTTTGTTTTTTGGGGGGGGGGTTTTGGGGTTTTTTTTGTTTGGTTTTTTTTTTTTTTTTAATGAACCACTTTTGCTCAGGGACTGCATGAGCAGAGATTCTCAACAGGAGCAGGCTAAAATTTAATGCTTCCTCTTTCCTTCCCAATTTAAAGTCAGAGAAACCGATCCCCAGTGCTGAAGGGCCAGGAACTATCCCCAGGCTGATGTGTAACTCTGGGAGTGAGGGAGGCACAGGTTTTGTCAAAGCTGGGAAATGAAAAGCTGTGGGAGGCCTGGAGGCAGAGATGAGGTCTCCTGAAATGAAGCCACTGTCATTGTCCTGCGCTTCAGAGCCATCAGTGCCTTCCAGCACAGGCTGGTGCAGCCACTATTGACCTGTACTTGCTCAAACTGCAAGCTCTGGTTTCTTGTTGAGGGTAACAGAGATGGCACTGATCCTAACAGGTGCCATGTAGCAAATGGCAGAACTCTCAAACAGGAAAAGAAAACCAGAAAATGGATAGCTGGTATCTCAGATTTGCTCTCAGTCAGCCCATCTGCATACCTTCTAGACAGAATTTGGAGAGTATATTTCAGGGGGTGGGGAGTACCATGCTTTAATTTACAGTCAAAATTAACTACGTTGATGAAATTATGAAAATGTTTAAAATGTAGATTTTTCTTCTTTAAGATTTACAATGATATCAAAAGACATAACATTTCACATTCTAAATTATTTTAATCATCTTAAACACTTTCTTTCTGTCCTCTGAGAGAAACTGTGTTTTCATATGCTTCATTCCTGCATAAAACAGACCTGGAAGTAAAAATTGGTTTCTTTCAGCAATGTATTTATGTGGCTAATTTGCCTGCCTATTTTGTTGGCAATGAAATTCTGTGCTGTAAGCATTCAGTTGTTAAAAAAAAAAAAATAGCATGCAGGCAGCATAAGGTAGGTAGTTAAAACTTGCTTTAGTTTTTCCTAAGCTATCATAAAAAATCATTAATGCAGAAAAATAGTGTATTTGATAACCAAAACAGGTTTTGTAAATGCTCATGGTTATTGATGCACATGTGTGACTGCAAGCATTTAGGACTTGATAATGTTCTAAAATATAACTTGCTTGTGAAAAGAACCTAAACAAGACTTTTGTGCCAGAATTAAGGTATCAATTTCAATATTTGTGTTGAATCAGATCCATTTGTCAGCTCAGTTGTTATTGACAAGAGAATCAGCCCAGGGCCCACTTTTCTGGACACCCAGCATCAGCCTGAAAGTATTAAATAACATCTGGCAGTGACCTGCACTTTGTAAACCATATTTTTGAAATCAGCTTAGCATGTTTTGTCTAAACAAACTGAGAAATTAACATGCAGAGGAAAGAAAAGCATTCCAGCTGCAGATAAAAATAATTGCTGAAGTACTATCAGGAGACACTGAGTAATTGCAGAAGTGTGATTGAGTGGAGGCAGTGAGTATTTTGTATTTTAACTGTAAAACAGGACACCAGAAAAGAAAACAGAAGGTCTTTAATATGGTACTATCATTTAAAAAGGTTCGGTTAAGCCAGTATATTGTACACAGAGAAGTGCTATGTTTGTTAGAATGTGTATGCAGGGAACTGAGAATAATTAGACTTATAATAGGAGGTTTTGGCTCTGCTTCTGCACTGTTTCAAAGCCTCAACTGTTCTTGAATCCTTAATAAGTTAAGGAATTGAGTACAGCAGAGGAGAGAGCAGGCAGAATCTGTTGGAGCAGCTTGCCCACACCAGTTTGCCAAAATCTAAATAGCCCTTTAAAAAAAGGCTTATTTTTTGCTGATGACATCATTCCTGCCACTGTCGAAGTGTGACAAGTCTTGGCTTGCCTAAAGAAGAAGAAAAAACCTTTCTAAAATTGACACTGTGCAGATTTAAAACATATACAAGGACTACTATAAATGTGAGATATTTATACTCTCCTCCCATGCTACAAATTTTCATTCACAGATAGGTTTTTTCTCTCAATAATTTTGACTTAGTAAATCAATGCATTTTAAATAATCTAGTTTGTTCTTTTTGATTTCATTATGGCTGCCTTAGCTTGGACATAGGACTGTTTTGATACCAATGCCCACAAACTGCCTTTTTTTCTGTTGAAGGTAATTTTAAGGTCACTGGAAACACCTGTATAAAGTCAGGAAAGCCCCAGGTATTCCTGGAGGTGATCTTTATGCATGATTTCCACAGTACCCTACTAATCTTATCACTTTTTTTTTTTCTCTTCTGATTTCTTATTCCTTCTGATCTGAAGAAATATGGGGAAGATGCTCGATGAATGTGTTTTTCCACGCTTGTATGATTTGCCATTTTCAGCATCATCCCCAGCTGTGAATTGTACAATGAATAATTAATGTTGAATGGCGACCTTGAACCTCATAAAGCTGATTAGTAAGACAATGCATCTGGGAGAACAACTTTAAGACTGTGCTTGTAAAAGAATATCAAAACAGCTTAACGCAGTAGGGAAAAGCCCCCTGGAGCCCTTTTAAAACCAATTGCCTACAAACACTTCTAAAAAGAACAACTCTGTAGTGGGGGGGAAAAAACCCCATGTGTAAAAATCCTATGAAGTTCAGAAAATAAACCAGCTTTTATGCTTAATTGTAACAGAGATATTTGCAGTTAAACACTGCATAACATTAGCGAGAGGGTACAGTCAGCCAGAATAGAGCATTTTTGTGTTTTCTGGTTCAGATTGTTATGGCACAGTTGTTTTCTAGTTCACTGCATCCTAAACTCATTCATAAACAAGGACAGTTCAGGCCTTCCCTGATACTTCAAAGCAGAAATTATTTGCCCCGGTTCCGTGTTGCAGAGGCTGTTGGCAAACTGCTCATAAACCCAGGAAATTGTTATTTTTGCATGCTGGTAAAGCTGAGGATGATGGAGATTGAAGGAGTTAATGCTTTTGTTTTTCCTGAAAAGGACTGAATGTGTAATTTTGAGAAATGGATCTCTGTTTTTATTTGCCCATTGGATAAATGGTATTTGCCATTTGTTAGTGAGCAGAAAGGAGGCATTTGGTTTATTATGGAAACATGGCATGGTCCAGTTGTGCCTTACAGCAGCCTTAACTCAGGCAAATCTCTTCATTTTTCTTTTCTTACCCATTTTATAAGCCCTAAATCTGGAATATCCAATTAATATATTAACTTTGTTTTTCTTCGCAGCTCATTTAACGTTAATACTTAAAAGAATTTAGCAGCATCTTTTTGTTAAAGGAGTTGATCTAGTTCAAGAACTAAATCTCAGTTAACTATAAAAAGAATATTCTGATTTTTTTTTTCTTCCAGTTGGGTTTCACACTTTTGGAGATTTTATTCCAATTTTGGATGATTCCAAAACAAAAATCTTTCAAAATTTCATGGTTTGGAAAACATCTGCTCCTCAGCCTCTAAGTATTCAGCACTGCTCTCTTAGAAAACTGAATAAAAAGCCCTTACACTTTCAGGGCAACCAAAAGTATGCCCAGATTTGGGCTGAATTTGGCAAGTAGTTTGTCAGAGATGAGGAGTCATTCCATGGCATCACTTAAAATTTGTAATGTTCATTTCTTCATTTTAAAAATCACTACCAAAATAGTTAATCTGAAAATGATGAAAAATTTAGGTTTAGATCAATATAATTCAAATGATTTTTACACTAGAGTGTATAACACAGTTTAGAGTTGAATCACTTTCAGGTAGACTTCCCTATTTTTGCTGAATTGGTCTCGTTATGGAGGTAAAAGCAGGTCGTGCTCTCTAAAACCATAGGAGTTCAACACTGCAGATCTAACAAGTTTTAAACATCTTGCTGCAATTTTAAAACATGCTGAGTAATTTTATCAGTATAGGGAAACTTCCAGTTGTTCAATTTAATGTTCTTATTAATCACATACAGCTAGACTTCATAAAATAAGAGTTTGCTGAAGTTACAATGGATTATCCAGAAATGGAGTGAAAGCGGTTTTTTGTGTGAGTTTATTTTCTACCAACAGATTAGGATAAAATACTTTTAATCCTAATTTAAATACAAATCACAAATTATCACACATCTGTCATGAAAACTAAATTGAATTTTAATTTTTTTTTTTACTTATGGAGTGTTTCAGTTTTTGCTTCCAGGACAATGCCATTCAGAATTCTTAAGGAGTCTCTGAAACACATGAAGATTCAGTTTACCAAATACTTGAACATATAGGAAATTAAATGGCATTAAAGCTTTTTATTTTAGTTATGAACAGAGGAATCTCTAGAAGGATTCTCAAGGAATTCTGTTCTCTGAAATAAATAATTTGTAGTGTGGAAGAAGAAATGACCCTCAGAACTGGGCAAGTTGTGCCTAAGCAGTTTTTTCATCCTTTTTGCCTTCTGTGACACAACAGAGGGAGTCCAGGGTGTTGAATACTTGCATCTGTATTTCTGACACCTGCCAGCCCTCCCCAGATCAAATCTGTTGTGTGCTGAACATGGGAGGAATACATGGGGAATAGGTAGGGTGAATAGGTAGCTGCTCCAATTTCGTTGTAAGGTTTGAGGGAAGTTTAGAGAGGACTGGTGGCCCTCTTACCCCACATGGCTGAGTTTATTCTGCTTGACTCTCAACCAGCTCAACTGCACACCCTTTTTTATTGTGTTGCTTTTTGGTGTCTTTCCCCTGCCCCCAAATACTGCACCAGCAGCCAAGAATAACTTGGGTCTGAATTCAGGACTGCTTTTAAATGTTTTCAAAACACTACAGGAATGTATCTGATGTTTTTTCATTCTAGATGCAATTTTTGGGTTTTTTTTCAAGGTACTTAGTAAAGCTAACAACTCCCTGAAAGCAGCAGAGTGCTGATGGTGGAGCTGAAGAGAGCAAATATTCTGAACCCAAACCAAAGATGCTGGGCTGCCGGAGAGGCTGCCTGGCAGCTCTTTGGGTTCAGGCCTCTCAGCTTCCACAGAGCTCTTTGTGTCAATGTAGGCAAGTTTTGTTCCACTGGTATTGACAAAAATCTTACAAATATCAGACAACTTTGGCTTTTCCTGCCCTGAACTTTCTGTGTATTTATCAGCACTCTTCACCTCCATTTTCTTATTAATTGACTCCTTTTCTGACATGTGATCTATTCATGGATGATGTTGTGTGCATATGTGAGAATGGGCAACAGTTGTAATTTAATGGGTGACAATGTATGTGATTTTATTTGCGTTTTTACTATTGCTTTTTCTTTATGCCTCAGGCAGTATTTGCTGAGCAGGTTTTGGGTGGAGTGAGAGAGGAAAGGATAGTAAATTATAACTATCAGGTAATCATAACCTCAGAATCCCAGGATGGGTCAGGCTGGAAGGGACCACAGTGGGTCACTGGTGCCACCTCTGTGCTCCAGCAGGGCCATCCCAGAGCACACAGCACAGGATTGTGTCCAGAGGAGTCTGGAATATCCCCAGTGAGGAGACTCCACACCCTCTCTGGTCTCTGTTCAGGGCTCAATCACTGCCCAGGGAAGAAGTTCTGCCTCCTGTCCAGCTGGAACTTCCTGGGATCAGTCCCTGCCCGTTCCTCTGGTGCCATTGCTGGGCCCCCCGGAGCAGAGTCTGGGCCCTGCTCTGAGCCCTCCCTGCAGCCAGGGACACCCAGGGCTGAGGGCCCCTCTCAGCTGGGGCTCCTCTTGAGCTCCAGCTCCCTCAGCCTTTCCTCATCAGTGAGATGCTCCAGGCCCTTCCTCATCTCTGCAGCCTTTGCTGGACCCACTCCAGGACCTCCATGGCCCTCCTGTCCTGAGGAGCCCAGAACTGGACACGGCACTCCAGATGTGCCTCACAGCGCTGAGCAAAGGGGCAGGATCACTGGCACTGCAGTAGGTGTCCTGTCCTGATGCACCCCAGGATTCCATTGGCTCTCTTGTCCCCCAGGGCACTGCTGGCTCACGGACAGCTCATTGTCCACCAGGACCCCCAGGCCCCTCTCCACAGAGCTGCTCTCCAGCAGATCAGCCCCCAGCCTGTACAAGTGCCCAGGGTTGTTCCTGCCCAGGTGCAGGACCTCCATTTGCTCTTGCTGAATGTCAGACGGTTCCTCTCTGCCCACCTCTCCAAGCTGTGTCTCTCTGAAGGGCTGCACAGCCCTTGGGCCTATTGGCTGCTCCTTCCAGCTTTGTACCATCAGTGAACTGCTGAGGAGGCATCGACCCCTCATACAATCACTGATGAGCAAGTTAAACAGCATCTCAGTTCCACCCTTGGGCTTACATTGCTCCCACAGAAGGCCACAGCATGGGCTGTGAGAGCAGAGTCCTGTTTGGGCACTCACTGGTTTGCAGTGACATTAATGGATATTGATGGCCTCACAGATCTCATGATTAATATCTATTATCATGAAACAACGGAGGAATCGCCACATGAGCTGTATGAAATTTAGTACATCTCCCTAGTAAGTTTATTAGGGGTGAATACAGAGAAGCTTTTCCATTCAGTCTACAGCCCATCAAAGTCTGTGCATGATTCCAGATTCTGCCTTGTGTGCAGCAATTTGATGGCTGTGCTGTGCCAGCTGGTAAAAGACATTGTCCTGAAGGCTTTCAGCACCTCAGGTATCTGGCTGGAGTTGAAGTGTAGGAGAAATATATTGTAGTTTGCAGCCTCTTCCAAGCTGTCTGCATCAGTTCTCTAATTTTTCAGCTCCTTCATCCTATGTGGGTAAAGATGATGAAAACAGGGCCTGTGCTCCTGGGGAAAAGCTATAGGAAATCTGACGGTAAAATTACTGAGCAGGGAACTAACCTAGGTATGTCAGGCTTCATTAAATTTTAAAATCTTTATTATTTGATAACATGAGACAAGCACGGCCCCTTATGATGGTATTTGGTTGTGAATTATCTGGTGAGACCTGATCATGCTGCTTGTTTTTACTCAGATCATTAAGCAACTGCGAGATCACCAGTAGCCTTGCCCTGGAATACTTAGCTGTTTCAATTCTCTCTGCTGCAGTTTTATTCTGAAATGTTCAGATTCTTGAAATTAAACTGACGGCTTAGGTGCTACCATTTGTCACCTTAGTGAAGCAGGAAATTCTGTGGTTATGGACCCTACTGTGATTTGTGTTTTCTTTTTCAGAGTAACTGATTGCCATCCCAGCTTGGGTCATTTAGAGCAGCTGTCTGTGTGCTGTTTCTATCAGGTTTTCTTTGCTCTCTTGGAAAATGCACCAGTTTGCTTTGGGATGAGTCACATGTCAGAGTCAACAGCATCTATTTATGTTCTTGCATTGTTTCCAAACAGACAGAAATGGAAATCAAGATCTGAAAGCTAATAGACAATAGATGTAGTGTTTAATGTTAAATTGACTACAATGTTTCATTCCAAGTTGTTTGATCTACTTGTTTGATTCGCTAAGATAAAAGATAAAAATCGCTTTAATTTAATAAAAGAAAAATTTCATCAGAAGGGTGTATATTGTACACTTCAGTAGCTAAATCACAAAATTCATATAGTTCCCAGAGGAAAGGTTATAAATTAGTCTTGTGCAGTGACATTGTACAAAACTGGGAAAAGCTGTGGAGTACAAAACAAGAGTAGAAAAAATCGTTTAAACAACGTGAACTCATTACGAAATTTGTGCAACTTAAAACTGAACTAAAAGATGCCATGCTGGGTTGGGTTTTTTCTGTCCCAAGAATATAATTTCCCTTATAAATTTTATTGTGACTTTAACAATATTAGGGAAGAAACCATATTCATTCTGTCTGCACGGACATGTGTTGCCTTTTTTGTTCTCTTAGCTTTTATGTGTTCAGCTCTCATCTCCAGTTAACTATACTATCATTTAAAATATAACAGAATTATACAATTTAGACTTAATTAATAGGAAAATGTTCACTTGTTTATAGTTTTATAAAGTAATTGCAAAGCAGTGACTCGGAAGACTTTATCATGGAGCTACAGGAAGGAGCTTGGATACAGTGGAGATGATTTGCCCAGTGGAAGTATTATGTACTGATGAATGCAGAGATAAAAATGCTCTTTGCTGAGAGGTAATGAAATGGACCTTGAGATTAATATCCTTCTGACAAGGGAAATATTCAATGTATTTCTCTGCTGAAAGTCTCAGTCTTCCCTCTCAGCAATGCAAAGTGCAGAGGTGACAGAGAAGTATCCAGGCAATGGGAGGTACTGAAACTACAGAGCAGCTTTTGTACTCCAAATAAAAATAAAAGTGGGTTCTTTTCACAGCCCAGCCTGATGTATATGCTGGCAAAATAAATCAAGTTCTGGCCAGCTACAGATAGTTGGAATACTTGACAGAGAACTCCATTTACCAGGAGTCCTGTAACTATCCAGACTATCAAAAGAGGAGTTTCCTATGAAACTGCATGTGACATGGGAAGCAAATTAATTTGTGGTTTTATTGACAAAGGTTATCTGACACAATACCATGCTGTATTATTGCGAAAATTACTGCCCACTAAGTGAAAAATGTTGGAAAAGATTGGCAAGGAATGTCTTATGAGTATGAATGAACTTAAAATGTGCCAGCCACGGGTAGGTGGAATGTGCCACTTAACAAATTATTCTATTTTTAGCACCCAAACCTTCTTCATATGCTTCCAATGAGGAGAGGAGGCTGGTGTGTGTGAGTGAGGTGGCCAAAGCAGTTGTGGCCTTTCCCTCAGCTCTCCATGGTCTGGCTTTGTAGAGGGAAGGATCCCGCGGCAGCTGGCGGCGCAGGGCTGGCCCCTGGCTGTAGCCATGGTGTGGAATTTCCCCGTGTTCAGGATATTTAGACAGCAGCACACTTACAAATGTGTTGTAAAATTGGACGCCTGCCGGGGAAGGCTTGGGCCTCCTGGTTTACTTACTAAGCCCATGTTTCAATGGAGAAGCAAATTTGATTTTTCTCCCCCCTCCCTCTCTTCTTCTTTCTCTTTTCCCTCCTCCCCCACCCCTCCTTTGCTAAAGAGGCATCAGTGACTGGTGAGAAGAACTGACCAACTTGACCTCCTCTCCCACTGGTGGTCATGAGAATAATACAGGAGGTCAGAGGTCGGCTTTTGAATACTCTTAGGAGCTAATTTATTACAAGGGGGGAGTTTCACATTGGCTGAATTATTTTCTTGAAGAGAAGACCACACTTGAGTTTGTTTATGCCTTGTGTTCATTGGGAGTTCTCTTTAGGAGCCTTTCTATGCACCTGTGCAGAGCACAATAAGAGCCCTTTTCTGCAGGGCGGAATAGCCAACAGCCAGAGGAAAAATGGGCTGGCCTGGAGCAGAACCTGCAGTTATTTGGATACAGAATGTAGTCCGGAGGGGCTTTCCATTGTAATTCCCTCTCCCCACCCCCTTCTTTTGCCCTTATCCTGCTGCTGGGTGTTTTTTGCACTCCAAATAAAAATAAAAGTGGAAGATGGGGAAGCTGGGATGGGGGAGGAAGGAAGGAAGAAGAGCACGTTTGTGCAGACATCATGCTGAGAAATAAAGGCACAAATCCTTCAGGAAATAAGGATCTGGCTTACTTGGAAGTCAGTGTCAGTAAGAGCTGCCGTTCTCTCAGTGCTTCTATTTGCTGTTGAGGTACAAGAAAATTATATGTTCTGCTTGCATTTCTAGTTGCCTTAGCTGCCTAGAACACTGGCATACCTTATGACTTATGAGTTTGGAAATTATTTGCCTAGATTTAACTGTCCTGGCTACACTTAATCTCTCTGCTGCTCGGCTACAGCCCAGCAACATCCTCTCTGTCATCCCTCTTGGTTTTGTACAGTGTCTGGTGATATCTCAAGCATCACTTGCCCTCAGACAGGGCAGCTGTGGCTGCATATTCTATTGAGACTCCCATTATCCAGAAAATCTTGACCTATTGCAGTGATTTTTCTTTTTACAAAACAACCTCCAGCCTTTGTTTGGAGTTTAAAGAAGGTCTGTTGTGTGTTAGGAGGTGCTGTACATTAAGCTCTCTGTGCACTGAAATCTGTAACTTTGCCTGAATGTTCTACTGATTTAAATTTGTCCAGATTGTTGGGGAAAAACTCTGAAAGCCAAATTCATGTAAACAAAGCAACTTTCTTTTGAACACAGTGGGATTAGGAGGCTGAGCCTTCTCAGCACTGGAACCAGGGTTTGTTGAGGGAGTTTTACATATTCTGCATTTTCAAGCACCAGGACTAGGTAAAGCTCAAGCTTTAAATGTGCTCATTAGCTTTGTCTGGGCAGGCAAGAGGTTGGAGCCACTCTGGGGGGCTTGAGAAGGAGTTACGTAGTTCCCAGAGCTGAAGTCACATTTAAGGAAAACAGACTTTCTGCCTACAAGATTTCTCCCCACCGCAGCAGTTGGTATTTTATCTTAAATATCAAGGCAATTTGCCTGTTACAGCTTTGGAGGGAGATTTACAGCCATTTAGCAGATATTGCTGGCAAACATTTATAAGTTATATGATAAAAAGCTCATCTGCACACAAACAGACACAAGATCAGACAGGGTTCCCTCCCTGGGCCCTCCCGAGGCTGTCACAGGGGAACATCAGCTCCACGGTCCATCAAGGTGGGAACACAGATGGAGGGGTCTCAGCCTGGGGTTTGGTGCTCATTTTGGGGTGCAGGCTTCTGGATTCAGCCTCTGAGGAGTTTGTTTAATATCACCTGAGGGAGTAGTGGATTGCAGAGCTGGGTGGATGCCTGTCGCTGACAATAGTAAAGAATCTTAGTGTAGGCAGAACATTATCACAGTAGGAGCTGAGATGATAAAACTACAGACCATAGTGATGAAGCTGAAAGGAAGTAAGTAAATTTTAGTGTAGATCTGGAGGGAACAAAAAAAAAAAAAACCCCAGACATTTTTCCATGCTCTTTGAACATGTGGAGTCAGTGATGAGTCCCAAGACTTCAGAAAACAAGCACCATCCTGGCAGAGGGGTGAACCCTGTGGCGGTCTGGTAACAGGAGAAGCCAGATATTCACACTTCCAGTGGAGCATCTGAGCAGCATCCCGAGCCAAGTGCTTTTCATTCTGGCTGCACTGCCCTGTGGAACAGGAAGACATCTGGGAAATGGTGCTGCTGTGCTTGGAGAGAGGCTATAACTGAGCATTGCCCCGCTCCTGCCACACCGTGGCACTTGGGCCTGCCCCATTTTCCCCTGGTTTTGCCCTTTAAGTTATGGGATCTGGAGGCCAGAAGCTGTCATCTCTCCCACCTGCACTGTGTCCACACCCCTCAGAGCAGTGTAAATGCTGGGATCTGCCAGCTGAGGTTTCCATTCTGTGACATAGGGGCACTACTGGTGGGCTGGGCCTGCATTACCACGGGCACTGACACACAAACGTTTATTAAAAGTGTGCCTCTGCTTTATTCCATATTTCCTCTGCTGGTTTCATTGTGCCGGGTGCTGACTTTTCTGTGCTCTCACAAGAGCCTTGTTCACAGGGGATTTACTGATAAAACACAATCAGGCAAAGCAGAGCTGAGCCAACCTGTTGTCATTGAGCAAACAGGCTGGACACAGCGCCCACGTCGCTGCTGCTGGGGGGCTGGCCTGGCCTGGGGTTTTCCAGGATAACTCCATTGGATTGGATTGGATTGGATTGGATTGGATTGGATTGGATTGGATTGGGTGGATTGGATTGGATTGGATTGGATTGGATTGGATTGGATTGGATTGGATTGGATTGGATTGGATTGGATTGGATTGGATTGGATGGGAAGGGATTGGATTGGGTTGGATTGGGTTGGATTGGATTGGGTTGGATTGGGTTGGATGGAGTTTACCACACGCCATACTTCCTCTCTTTACTTCACAGAGGAAGGAATTTCTCCACCCATGGAGTTCAACAGCCAAAACAACACCGTGTTAGTAGTTTATGCACATACATCAATTTTGCTGAGTGAAGCAGTGCTTTCGTTGCTGCTCACACCTGGTGGAGCCTGGCCTGTTTCAAAGTGGTCATGTCTAGGAATAAAACGATACCTAAAGTTTAAGCTGCTTCCTCAGAGAGTTGTCAAACAAGGATCTTACAGTTTGTTTCATTTTTGATCAGCAAGGGCATATGTTCAAATGTGCTCCTTGCATTTGAATTTCTTAGGGATACAAAGAGCAGGCTCAGCCAACCCAAAAGTATGAAATGAAATTGGTTGCAGTTTATATAAGTGTTTGATATATAAAAGCTCTGGTTCTATACAGAATTAAAGCTGGTTTTTAATTTAATTAACTAACCATCAAATAATTACTAACACAATCTCATGAGCATACTTAACTTTTTACTTATTCATCTGTAACAGCTCACTGCTTTATTCCTCCTGGGAAGACTTTATTTCTTTTTCTACCCTTTCAAAATACAGTCACTTCAGCAACTTAGCTGAATTAAGTGATAATGAATATTTAGAAAGGATAATGATATAGGGGGTTGTTTTCTTTTATATGTTAGTGACACTGAGAGCCCATATGGATCATTCACAGCCTTTTTCTCTTCTCTTTTCATTTACATTGTATTCCACTCAAGGAAATCTTGATTTCTAGGAATGAACTTACAGTTTATGACTGATAACAACTTCTTTTTGTGTTCCAGCATTACGATGTTCTGCTGAAACACTGTGGTAGACAGTAAGGGTCTTCATGTCTGGCCTACTTTGAAAAGTCACATTCTCTGTTTTGATTGATAATATCTTACCTATTTTCAGAAGAGGCAGTCTGCCAGATTGAAAATTGGGAGCCATGAAGGTCAAGAAAGATTTTTATGATGGCTGAAAGCTGTGTAAAAAGAGTAAACACTAGGGTTTTATAGTGGATCATCCACCCTATATAACAAAAAAGCGCTCTGATTTCCATTTATAACTGATATTCAGAAGTGATAATTAAATTATTCTTCCTGGAATTTTGTTTTGTCACAAATAAATGATGTCACACCACCTTATTCTCAAACTAAACATTCATAATATTTGTCAACCTAGGGAAAGGTAACTATTGATTCATCTATTTACATTGTTTGGGGATACTTTAAAATTCTTGTCAAGTCTGCTTTTTGTAGATTGATTAAAAAACCAGCTTATTGAGCAGTTTTTTTGTTAATTTATTAAATCTAAAACTTTTAGAAGAGAGGGCTCTGCATGAGCACTTTGTATACAGGCATACAATCACTCACCCTGTAAAAAAAAAAAATTTTCACCCTTTTCTAAGGGAAAAAGATGCATTTCTGCAATAAATAGTCAAGTGGAAGAGTTTCAAAATTGTATCTTCTCTAGAGAGCTGCTGGTTGCTTAGCTGGTGTGCTCCTGGGTTGTGTGCTGAAAATATCCCAGTTCTGGCAGAGACAGCTGAAATTAAGGCTTTCAGTGGGTGAAGGCTGTTTGAAGGATCTCCTGCTGAGCCGGCTAAGACAGATATTGTGGGGTAATTTCTGGAGTTTTGCCAGTGGCAAACAGGGGGCCCCACCAAGCCTATTAAGGTAGGAATGAGGTTGGAATGCCACACTTTGCTACGCTCTGTTTTCCACTGTCCCTGCTCTGCTGACCACCAGAGTAAAAATAAATTAGGGGAATTTTTTTTTTCACTGTAATGTCTGCCATCCCTTATTACATGTTGTAATTTATAAATAGTTCATCTGATTAACTGTGATTTTATTTATTTTTCTTAGTACAAAATGGAATAATAAACATTTTCTCATTGACCTCCCTTCTTGTCTCTGCAAGTAGCAGGACAAGATGACATACATCCACTTTATTTTGTTATGAAGCCATAAATCTTTATTGGCCTTTTGCTGATGTTGTTTAGGAGGATCAAAATTAAAATACAGCTTTTACATACCATTTTAATGTTTTTAAGAATGTTGTCATTAAAAAGTCCTGTCAATCTAGCTCCTTTATGGTTCACTAAAGTGTTACATCTCAGTTCCCAGGCCTCAGCTACCCATTGTGAAACTGATTTTCTTGTATGGTGGAAAGTGTGGCTCAGGACAGAAACAGAGTTGTTGCCTTAAAATTGGGAATTTTGTGCCTTGCCATAATACTTGCTGAAAGTCAGGCATTTTGAAGTTTGGGAGTCCAATAAGGAGGTTTTCTAAGGAGTGGATTTATTAAATCAATAATTTTATGGGTCTGAAGCAGACTCCTTGCAATGCATGAAGCATGAGATGCAGAAGTTTGGAAAGGGATGTTTCGGGTGGGTTTTGGTGGGTTTTTTTTGTTGTTGTTGTTGGGTTTTTTTTGGGGGGGGAGAGTGGGGTTTTTTTGTGCAGGTTGTTCATCTTGGAATAATTTAGCATTAAAGTACTCTGCTGTATGTTGCACACAGATGTGGTTTAACACACAAACTGAATAGCCTATTGCTCTTTTCTTCAAGGTTTCAGAGCTAGATTTTATAGTTTTTGGCAGTCTGTACCTAGAAGTCTCAAAAATTTTCTATAAGCAATATCTTGTGGCCATAAATTATCACAACCATTTTAGGTTTGTAAAAAGCCTACATAAATCTCCCTGTAAGCACAACAATAAAAAGTGCAAATGTGTTTAGTAATGTTCCTTGGGTCACCATTGCTCTGAGTTGCATGTAACAGTATCCTAAAAACTACAACTGGAAGCCTATCTTATTACCTATTTGTTAACTCCCACCATAACATACTGCAGTAATAAAATCACTAAGCTGTGCTGTTTATTGCCCTTTTGATATGTGGCAACATAAGTGGACCACAGGCACTCTAGGATAAAACAGGAGGAGGCTGTTTTTCAATATTAATAGTGCAGATGTCAGATCTTTGCCTCCTTGGAGCCAACAGACCAAGTTTGATTGTTGTGGGCTTTCTGGGTAGTTGACTTCATGCAGCCTCTGGGTTCCTTATTTACTGGTAGAGGGAGAGTATTGCTCAACACATGGCTGGCATCGCTCTCAGTCATTCTGAGGGAACATTATCTAAATGACTGAACTGTTATTGGAAACATCCCTGCCAGTTCAGCTGTACTCTGTGCTTTATGAACCTATAGGAAAACATGGTTCTTGCTTCAAAGAGCTCATAATGAGGTTCAAAATAAGGCCCACCACATCAAAAGAGACATACAGGACAGGAGGGAGGGAAGACGGGGAGAACTGAGGTGTTTTTGTCCAGTGGGGCACAGCAGAATCAGGCCTTTAGCTCCTCACTGGTCCAAGCAGCTCAGTGTGAAGGTTTTAATTGTGGTTGTTTCAGCCAGTCCCCTTTCCCAAGAGTGTGCCCCAGTTTGCAGCAGGACTTGATCTGAATCCAAACCCTGCTCTGTTTCCTCAGCAGGGCTGTGACCCAGATCCACCAGCAGCTCAACAGCTGCAGAGCACCCGCTGCTGCTGAAGGAAGTGTCCAAAGCCAGTCTGGAAGGGCAAAAGTTGGATAAGATTTCTGCTGTGCACCTGATCTGCTGCAATTACACTGTAAATAATTTAATAATAACCTGCCATATCCATTTTTTCACCCAGTTCTCTAATTGCCGCATTACTTTACATAAATGTTGGGTTGTGAAGATTATGTCAAGGTTTACCCAAAGGATTCTTATTTTTCATGTAGTCACTGAAAAAGATGTAACATTTTGTTGTTCAGTTAATGATGGTGCTGGTATCTCCTTGCCAGGTGATTGACAGGCTATGCTTCTGGAAAGAGTGAATCTTTAATGTATCTTGGCTTTTAATACATAAATTAGATTGACTCAAAGGGGAAGAGAACACTGGAGAAGGTGCAGTGGGGCTGTTGGCTAGAAAAATGTGGGATTTCTTTTTTTTTTCTGAGCAGGGACTATTATTCTGCATGACTGTGGGAAACTGAGTTGCAGGTTTCTCCATCACAGTCAGCAGGGCAGGCAGCTGAACCCGGGTCTCCCATTACACGCTCAGTAAATGACAAAGCAGGTATGGGATTAAAGGGGTCCCATCCTCATTTTTATCAGAGAATTCTTCCCGAGGCTGAGAAACTTCCCATATCACAGCAGCTGGGAACCTGCCCTTTAGGGATTTTTGTTTCCAGCTCATGATGGTTTCTCACAAAACCTCTGAAAAACGTGGTTTTGGAAGCTCTGTTCCAGAGGTGATGATGGGGGAGGACAGGCAGTGTATGTGTGCTATGGATACATCTCAGAGCAGAAAAACCATCATCCTAAGCAGCTCAGAGAAACTTTATTTTCCTCAGTCTCTGGAACTGGAGGGTGCACATCCTGGAGTAAACAATGTAGTTAAAAATTGGTGTAAAATAGAGTTTAATGAGGCATAGATCAAAATTAACCCAGCTTTCCATTTGTTCCACTGGCTACAGAAGTTTTCTCTGTGATCCAAACACCCTCGTATTTCTTTTTCCTTGGACTTTGGGGAAGCCCTGCATGCTCAAAGCCTCACATTATCAGTGTCCCCTTAAGGCCAGCTCAAACCTGAGCCTGTTCCTATTGGATTGACTGTGTTCTCACTGGCAGGTGATCTCTCATCCCTGTCTGTGTGTCAGTGCTTTCGTAAGCAATATATATTGCAGGTACTTTTCAGCTCTTCTAACCACTTCTAATGTAGAAGGTTACTCAATGTAGATAATTGTCTTGCAAAAAAAAAAAAAAATTGCCAGACCTTCCGACTACTACCAGCTAGTAGTTGTTCTCTCACACAATTGGATTTGAAAAATGCTGTAGGAGCAAAAAACAGCCAGCAACTCGAGTGCACGGCCAGCTTCTGTTCGTGGGTTGAAGTGAAAGCTCTGTGTCCTGTAGCTCTGTCCTGCCCAGGTCTAGACTTGGCCGTTCAGTTGAGAGTTTGAGGGTGAAATTCAGCCATCTCTGTGTAACAGTGCCACAATCCCCCACGAGGTCACTTCACAGGTGTCACTTTTTTGGCTAAGGAAAGAGAGTTAAAACTCATCCTTCCACTCTCTTGCCCCATGCTCTGACTGTGACTGACCTCTGTCATTCCCAAGCGAAGCAACAAGATGATTTCCTACTTTCCACTACTCCTCAAAACAGAGAAAGAAAAGTCATGCCTGGGAGGGGTTGGCAAGAGGAAAAAGGATCTGGGAGTCTGTTTAAAGACGACCTTTAAATCAATGTGCTCCTCAAAAGATGCAGAGGGCGCTCAGACACCAAAGGAATAATCGGTGCATTGAGCTGCTCTGCTTTAATTTGTGCCCTGTGAGTCTGTAAAACCTCTTGTATCCTATAATTAAAATTACTAACCAAATGATTACACCTTCAAGTGAATGGTGTTTCAAGGTTTGTTTGCATTTTGGAGGGTGTTTTTTATAGTTTTTAGGAGAATGAAAGCTACTCAAAAGAATACCTATTGTAATGTGCTTTCTTAAACTCTAGAAATGGCAATAGTAGTTGAATTTTATTTTAAGGATGAAAGACAGCAGACATTGTAAACAAAACATTACCTTTTTTCTTAGGTATAATGTTTCTGAAATTATGGCAGTGTTATGCTTGGAAATGTAAATTGTTCCTTTGATAAAATATTTAAAGGTACATAAGTTTGTGCATTTGGATATCTATACCCAAAACTCAGCTCTAGTATTAACACATGGCCTAAGATTTCCTGACAACTGTCTGCAGTATCTCAACATCCCCGTGTAATAATCAAAACTGCCTCTTTTCTTCTCTTCAATTTAGGCTTCAAAACCTGGCTTGAGGAAAATAGAGGTATCTTGGCTTTCTTACTTTTTTCTCTCATGTATTTATCTAACCCAGATTTTCAGATGTGATCAGCATCCAGCATTATGCAATCTGTTCTTTTCTCTTCACTAGGCATGGTTAACTTTTTCCAACTCCAGTTATCTGTGCTGAATTTCTTTTTGTTGTTTGTCAGGGTTTTTGACAATCGGCCCTTGACTATGCCTGCATAATTAGAGATGGTACATGGAACAAAACCTAGAGTGAAGAGGCACTCTCCTTTTAATTTTTTTAAATGTTTATAGTTCTGCAAAATGTTTTCATTTAGGTTGAAACTATACATTTGTATTGCTATGTGGAAGAAGTGTTTTCTCCAAACTTTTTATGTTTTATGCCTGTTTATGTTTGTGTTTCTGGCGAAGAAAAGTATTTTTTCATATGATGCACACATAGAAATGCACATACATGGTATATTTTAAGTTGTAATATGGTTGAAATGGGAAATGATGATGATGATGATGATGATGAGGATACTAATACTACTAATAATTTTATCTCCACCCACAGAATTTTGGAATTTTTGAAGGGTCATAATCCCTAGTCATACCTCTCAAGAAAATCTGTTTTGGTGTGACTACAGTACAGGGGTTTGATGAAAACAGTTTGTGCAGGCACACCGGCCTTTTTTCTGCTTTTCCACTCTTTGATCTTCATCTTTGCAAGGATCACTCACCGTTCCATTGATCCTGTGCATATAAGAAAGCAGAGTTGGTTTCCATTTGTGTTGGTTGAGCTGATAGAGATGGTCTGCAAGGTGAGAGTTCGTGGGTTTGTCCTCTGCCGCCCATGTCTCTGTATTCTAGTTCCTAATAGTTATTTCATAGTTTTTCCAGAAGCTGTAATAAGTTACTGCTTAAATGAGTATTCCATATTTGTGGCATGTGAAAGCATGAGAAAAAGGCATTACTCTAATCCAGCTCTTACGTGTCATGGTTGAGCTGTACCGATCACATTTTCATGGTTTCCCAAGGAGAGAAGGGTTATGAGATCATCCCCTGTGTCTCTGGTTTTGGCAGTCTCCTCCCTTCCTCCCCCTCTTTCTCCCTTTGTCTTAACCAATAACTTTTGAACCCCCTGGCTGAGTTCAGTCTCATTTTCTAGAGCAGAAGTCTGAAATTTATTAAATTCCTCAAGGTGTAATGAGTACTGGCAGTCAGGTAGTGGAGAGACACTCCAAGGAGTTGTCCTCCACGGAGGAAAAGGCTTCCAGTGTAAAATGGAGCCCTTGTTAGACTGCAGACAATCAGCACAGGGGCAGCTCTAAACAAAGACATTGTTTCATGAGTCCTACTGTTTGCAGATATGTTTGGGTTTAGGCTGCTAAATGTTGTGCTTTGTGTCAGGATTAATCACAGGAGTGCTGCTGCATGGGAAATTTATGGGAACATTTTGCAGTCAGACGTGAATTTATTTTCTTTACTTGTTTGCACACTTGTGTGTGTGTGACGCCAGCCTCCTGGGGGATGCAGGCACACACACTCCTCATCAGCGCTTGGGGCTGGCCTTTCAGAGCTCAGCTCTCCACTGTCTCTGCTTCTGTTCCTGCTTACAGACAAATGGAAATGTGTATTAACATGAAAAAGAGATGTTTTATACAAACTTGTGTAATGGCTGTGTTGCAAAGCTGAAGCGGTTTGACTGTGAAAGCCTCTTGGAATGTAACTCTGGTAGTAAATGTTCCTGCAATCCAATCCCATCCTCTGCAGATATTTAATGCTTCATTTTCCTCTTTTTTTGCTAATGGGAGGAAAATTTGCCTCTTCTCCCATGAAAGTCACTGATAATGCTCCAGATTCTGTGATGGCAAGCACAGCCCTGGCATGGAAGGAACTCTCTTCCCACTTCTGACAGTCATGGGATTCCAGGAATCAGTGGGTGCATCCAAGCTGGCTCCGCAGACACCTCTCAGGCTGTCTGCAGTAGCCATGTGCCCAGAGTTTTTGAATATCCTGCTCCATGGACACCCAGAACTAGTAAGGATGATGACAGTGTGCAAAGCAATGGAGGGGAAATTACAGACTTGAAGTAGGGAAAAGATTGGACATGTTTACAAAGGTTTTCAAAGGCCCATGTTAAGGGCTGTCTCCCAAGGCAGGATTCAACAGTAAAAACAACTGTATGTATTTATACACACCCGTGTATGTGTATTTATGTTACATTTTTTAAATTTTCATTAATAATATACATAGAATGCTCTAATTGTCACAGTCCAGTATTGATATTTTCTCTCTCATGTTGTCTGTACATGACCAAACTGTAAAAAAAAGGCCTGACTATGTGGAGATGACTCACCAGCAGCTGATCTCAGCAGCTCTGCAGTCTGGGTTTTGTCTTTAGAGTTCAAGGAGGATTTTTATGCACAGAGCTGTACTTCTTGATATTTAATATTTCAGGTCTCATTCCCACTGACAGTCTGGAGCAGACGGGGTCATGACTTAACTTGTCCATGAAGTAAACAGAACACTATTGATGCCATAAAGATAAGCCATATTCATTACAAAGACCACATTGAACATTCTTGAAGAGGCTCGTGTTTGGAAACCAGGATAGGCCAGAATGATAATTGTGTTTGTGATATCAATTCAGTCCCTGCACACATAAGCACAACGATTAGAGCTGGTTGATAATTAAGTAGCAGATTTTCTTTTTATGTGCTTCAGAATACATTAAATAGTTTAGAATCCTGTAGTGACATATTTAATGGAATATGAAACATCCTAGCAAAAATAAAAAAGACATCTATTTTCCTGGCAAAGTGATACCTTGGAAAGGCTGAAAAAACCACTTTGTTTCAGTTTGCTGCTTATTTCAAATTGGTAGCAATTAGGAATGCAATCTTTAATTGCCTGGCTGCAGTTTCCTGACTGTGCATGGAGTAGGTGCACAAGAAAGCTGTTTGCATGTTGAACTTCTGCACTTGTCTCGTTCAAGGTGGGATTTGGTTACCTCAGAGTGAGTATCTGCTGTCATTTGAGACAGCAAGGTATCCCACCTGGCTCCTGGCTGCGATTTCTGAGGGCTGCAAGTCCCCAATCAATCTTTTCTCCTGCCCGAAGCCCTGTGCAAACATTTCAGATGTGGAATAGTGTCTCAAGTGGCTCCAGTGCTTACACACAGACAGGTCACATCACACCTGACTGACTTTGCCAGCTGGAAAATACTTTTAAAGTGGAGCTGTATGTACAATAATGTTAACATGCAGATTTTCTCACCTTAATGTTGATCCCAGTAAGAACAGCACTCGTGTGTCAGCTGTCAGCATCTTTAAGTAGTGCAGCACTGCCAGTTGTGTCACATGGAACAAGATATGTGCAGCAGGGAGAGCAAAACTCAGCCCAGAAATGTGTGTGAGGGGAGTCTGTGCCCCCAGGGAGCTGTGTGGGCTCCTGCAAAGGGGAATAATGTGGGGCAACATCCCGGGGAACAGACCAGTGGCAATGCTGATAGAAGCTACAGGCCTGTCCAGCCTCTGTGTCCATCTGTGGGCAGTAACAGTGCTCAGTGAAGATCATAATCAAAGCAGGGCAGAGTGTACAGATGCCTAAGTCCTCCCAGGAATTCTGAATCCTTCAGGAATGTGTCCAGTTGCTCTGAAGTCACAGAGTCAGTTTTAAAATCATAATCCCATTTAATCACCCAATAACACTGTCCACTGTGTAACCAATAAATAGGCATCACTGGCCTACTTGTGAACTTCTCAGGAGGGTAGTGTAATATTATTCACATTTCTGGTTTCATCTTTTGGTTTTGGACCTACAAATAATTTACAGTATTTTGCCCCAGAACTTTCAGGTTGGTATTTCTCAATTAACCATCAGACATGGGACTAGTCTAATTTTAAATTGCCAAAAAAACTCCCCAGTATTTTATATTTCTTTATGTGTGAAAAGCTGAGTGTCAAAAAAACTGTGGAAAGATTTCAAATGTTTCTTTTCAGTCTCTTTTTTGATCTTATTCATTCACCATTTTATGCCCAAACAATGTCATAAAATGCTACCTCAAAATCTTTGAGTCCTAGATACATCCCGTGCTTGGTAATTCATCTGTTGTTGTTGTTACATTGCCTTTCAGCAGATGGAGTTTTTTCTGCATCAGATGTTTTCCCTTTAAAACCTCCAACCTAATGTCCCTTTTCCTCATCCTTCTTGACATAAGAGAAGGGAAGGGGTAGGGCAATTCTTCATCTCTTTTGAACTACTTTAGCCTTCAGCATTTCTAGTAGATAAACTATGAACAAATGCAATACTGGTTTAGCACTTAATTAAACGCCCTGATTTTAGACAGCAAAACATTCTGAGGTTCCTGGTAAACTTTTGAGTAATTGTTTATCAGTATGAGAGTTAAAAATTACTCTTGGGCTGTAGTTTGTGCTGAAGTTGTAGCATTATTTTGCACTCCCATGACACTCTGAGCAATAAAAACCTCTGCATAGCTACAATTCCAATGTACCTTCGTTCCCACGTATTCTGAATGAACTACAGATTAATGTCTATGTCATGTTTTCATAGTCAGGTAGTAGCTTTTTATGCCCTCAAACCATATTCCATAGAGGTTTTTTTGGTTTGGTTGTTTCTTTGTTGTTGTTTTGGGTTTTGTTTTGGTTTATTTCCCTGTAAATAAACATTTGGCAAATGGTCTGTCAATGGTCTTTCCCCATCAAATTTTAGGAAAAGTTTGCCTGAGCGTGCCACAGCATTTAGTAATCAAATATGCATAAATAAATAATTCTTCCTTTTTTGTAATTTGTGGAATTGTGACCTAATAGATGATGTACAGATTTTGTTATCCATGTTTAGGTGACTTCAAAGTAACATATTTAAATAATTAACCCAAAATTTTAATTGTGAGCAATTGGTTAAGATCTAAACATTTGGTAGGAAAATATTCTAACATTAGTTGCTGTCCACAGGCATGGATGTGTGGCTTCCCTGCAAGGAAACCCAAGTAGGCAACTGTAGAGATGGCTCTCTTTCCTTTTCCTCTCCTTTCATTTCTCCTTATTCTGTGTTGGTGAGGAGCAGGATTCTTCTGAGCAGTTTCAAATTCCAGGTTGTGTAATTATGGAAGGCTGAACAAACTCCGGGTTGTACCAAGCTGATTTGGCTTTTGCTTCAGGGCTATCCAGCAGAAGTTGTTCCCCTGCACAGGAATTGTAAGTGTGAAAATAAAAGACATCAGGGAAGTTGTGTTTTGTGTTTGCTTTGTTGAGAATTGTTTAATTTTTAGATGTTCCTGGATCAGTGCTACTTCTTGGACTCCCCATCTCTGTGTTACTGACTCTGTCTTCACTTAGTTAAGCTACAAATCTGGATGATTTAGCTAAAAGTTGAAATATTTAGTGCTAACCAGAGCTGGTCCTCTGTGTGTCTGTAATCTCCTGGTTGGTCGGGCTCCAATGTGTTCTACAAATGGGAGTCCTTAGAGGGTGAAGCAGGAACATGTAAAAGCCATTTTCCAGTGGCTACCCAAGCTATCCACTGCTTGTAGGTGTCTTGCTTTATGTGCTGCATTTGTTTTATAAATCCTTCTGCATCCTGGCAGAACTCCTGCATCCAAAACGTAAACCTCAAAAGGCAACACGAGCAAGAAAAAAAAAGAAAAACCCCAGATAAAGTCAGAGCCGTGCAAAGACTGATAAGCCAAGTGGACTCTGCTAAAAGTGTTCATGCTTAATTAGAGAACAGGTGGGCCAAGAGGCCATTCACCATGGACTGTCATTGTTTGATTTCCTCCAAGAAAATAGTATCTTGTCCCAGTATTTAACATCAGCTGTTAGTAGGACTTGGATTGATACACGTGAGTTAAGGATGGCCTGACTCTGCTTCCATCTGTGTGTATTCAGTCAACATTCCTAAAAGCCCACTCTGTGGCAGGATATGGATTTCCACAGCCGTGGCCGAGGGCAGGGAAGGAGTTTATTTCTCTGGAGTACACACACTACTGCCGTTGGGACTGAGAGACTTCCCAAGGCAGCTCCCTAAAGGGAAGGGTAGGTTCTTTGCTTAGGGTAACCCATACAATTCAAACACAGGGCAAAAATAGCCCCAAACTTTCCAGTTCAGCAGCATCAGCAGTCTCCAGGGTTTCTGTTGGACACATCAAAAGGTGACATCTCTCTAAGTCCTTGTCTTGTTCACATGGAGGCAAATGGTGTGCACTGGTTTTGGCCAACAGCTTGCAATGCTTAATAGGGGACCAGAAGGGAAAATAATGTTTTTCCACTCAGCTGTCCCTTGGCTCCTTTCAGGTTTTGTTTTTATTTGGCAGGAAGCAAATCAGAAATACGTTTGGGTTTTTTTTCTGAGTACAGCAGCATTTCTCTATATTAAGCAGCTGGTCAGAACTTGTACAAACACACTGACTCTTACACAGAGCATTTTACCCTTATTGCTTGAAGGTGAAAATCAGTTGGTTGTGTTTGACCTCACTGACAGTAAGAAGAAACAAAACAATATTAATTTAATATAATGCTAGAACATAATTGCATAATTTTATAGGCTAGTAGTTTAATTAGTTAAAACCACTATGTAAAATGTCGGGGCTCAATTGTATTTGTTGGGTTATCTCTTCAGAGTTCCCTCTAGGCTCTCCCAGACAGTCTTTTCCCAAATATACCCTGAGCAATTTCTTGTACATGACTGCAAGCCAAACGCTTATCCAAACTCAGAAAACCTTGTGACTGTTGGTTGTTTAGATCTTAAAAGTTTCCATTTGAAAAATTTCAGCTCTGTGAAGATGGTTTACAAACTACCTAAAGGAGGACCTAGAGAAGTAAAATTCTTTTTCACTGATTTTGTAAATCTGTTTACAGTTAGAAATAAGCATTTTGAAAAAAAGTAGGCCCTTAAAATAGGTGATGTGTCTTCTACAAAATGAAGTTCCAGTCCACTCTTCAGACTGGAGATTTGCTCTCCTCCACAGCTCAGTGCCCATTAGGACACACAGTTCAGTGTGTTCATGAAAAGAAAAGCATTTCTAGGTATGAAAAAGAAATGGTGTCCCAAGAATTAGGCAAGTCCCTGCATAAGTTGCCTTCTGAAGGTGCACAGGGACCTCGAGCACTGCAAGAGCAGAGGGGCAGCAGTGGAAGATGTGCTGTGGCTGCACTGCTCAGCTCTGCTCAGACTCCCCAGTACTGAGCCTCTTCCAGGGGAGCTTCCATGGCCCAAGCTGCCCTGGGCTTCAATCTTTTATAGAATCAGTCAAGAGAAGTAGCCAAGGCCTTAAACCACTCCCTTTCATCAGCCATGGGAGTGCTTTGGACCTGGATACTGTGCTGGGCTGATTATTGCTCTCCTATATTTAAGCACACCCAAGGAGTCTATAAATATTGGAATAAATATGGATAATGTATCTGAACTCGTGATTTCATTGTTCAGCGTGAGCAGGGTTGCTCTAGGGGTTGTTTTTGTCCTTTTCAACCATTCATATGCAGGAGGGTTGGACCAGGCAGGCTTTGATGTAGCCTGCATGCAAATCAAACCACAGGCTTGGTCCAGAGAGTGTTTGTTTGTCTGATGAGGGGGGGCTTATTTTTTCAGATATCTGTGTGGGGGTTTTTTAGACACTGAAATATTTATTTTTCTCTAATGCAGTGAACAGATAGGTTAAATCCCAGCTATGTATAAATTCTCATGGGTGTGAGCCATCAACACCTGTGTGGGGGATTATTTTGTAAACAAACTTGCAAAATCAAAAGGTAAATTCCACTGGGGAAGTTAAAAAAGAATGGGGTTTTTTTGCCTCAGTTTTCCTAAAATTGCATTTGTGTCTGTGTGGTATCACTTTCTAAACCTAATTTCAAGTGTAATGCCATAGAGAATGCTCATAGACATTGTTCTGAAGTGATTTATCCTCTAAATCACGGCTGTCTTACTGCCTGCCTTCATCTGAGCCTAAAAGTATAAATGAACTCCAAGGCTTTGATCTGGAAGGTTCAAAACTCAAAGGAGATTTTCCAGGGCTTTGAAGTTGAGCTCTAGAGGGGACAATGCACTGTGCACTTATTCACTGGGGGAGTGCTGTCATTAGACAGCCAAGACTTCACCAGTGTAAATTCATTACAGTGTTTGATGTAGCATTATTACATTAGTATTCGTTTTGCTTTAGAGTCAGAATACAGAAAAAAAAAAGGAGCTTCTTTTGCTGTTTGACTCCATTTGTTAATTAAAATATTAATTTATTTATCACAGAATTTTACAGATTTTTTTTTTTAAGTGTCTCCTGGTATCACCTTTTCCACCCTTAAATAAACTTCTGAGAAACTGCTCAGAGAGAATCTTACTTCTATCAGCAGTTTTCAGTAAATGACAGCAAGCAAGGACAAATTGATGTAGACTCTTAAAAAATTACTTAAGCTTCTGAAATAGAAGTAGGGGTTACAGGAGGTGCACAGTGCCTCGTGGCTGAGCACACCTTCACTGTTAAATCAGCAGGCACTGAAGGTATCTCTGGATCTGAAAATATCAGAATATCAGTGCAGGATGAAAAAAGAAAAAAGCACTATGTGAGTTTTCCCAGATAACCTGATAAACACATTCTGGTTATTCTCTAAAGAAAAAAAAAATAAAGTGTTTAGTTTTTGGTCTCTGCCTTTTCAGAGCTGTGTGGCACCTCATTGGTAAAGAACATTTGATTGAAACGACTCTCTTTTGTGACCTGGACCAGATTAAAATAGAAGCTTTTGCAGATAAAAGGCTTGTAGGTTTATCTTTTCTGCTACCTGCTCTTGAGAAGCTGCAAACCCCTTTCTGTAATTTCATGGTCCTTTTGTTGGGAATGAGTATCATGAGGCTGGGGACAATGGCATGCTGAGACTGGCTATTTCAATAAAGACTGGATTATGATGAGGAGGATTTCTCCCCCCCTCACTATCCTTGTCAATTGGGACGATAACTAAACCAAGTCAGCTGGCACATTCATCTTGATATCTCAATTGACACTGACTTTGTCTCACTCCTTGTTCAGAAGTTAGCCGTTCTCCACCTTTTATAGCTGACAAGCACTCACTTCATGAAAATCACAGATTTTATTCTCAGTTCATCAAACAATTAAGAAGTTTGCCTGGGCTAATTTAGCGATCACTATTCCTCATCATGGAACAGATTCCTGGTTTTTACATGCAGTTGTTTCCTAGTCTTTTTTATCCTTCCTTGCCAAATTCCTGCTTGCTCCCACGTGCAGTATAGTCTTAATGGGTTAAATGCAATCCTTTATTTCTCATTGCAGAAAGATTTGTATCGTAGCCATGATGTTCCTGCCTGGGAAGTGGACTGGATCCTTGGCTTGCTTCTGCTACTGTCCTTACTTGGAGCAATGGGTTGCCAGCCCTCATCAGAAAATATAAGTGCTTTTGAGAGTCTGTGGTGCATCTTCCTGCCATTTCAGGGACATATGAAAGTCTAGGAGGAAGGAAATTATTTCTGTCTGGTATTTCACTCCCTTATTGCAGCTTTGCTTACCTGTCCCACAGAGTGAGTGAATTTAAACCTTACTGGCCGCTGCCTTAGCTGTAATTACCTACACATCTTATGACAATAACACAGTCAGTGGACACAGATGTGATCTCTGTAACCCGATTAAGGAGTCAGCTACTAGTGAGTAGGTGCTTAAGCATGATAATTCTTTAAAAATATGACATCATTACAGCACTTTCTGAGCATGCAAATGGATTTGTTTCCTGAAGTTAAACAAGAAGGTGCATCCTAGCATCCTTTAGCCCACAAATCCAGACTAGATCTAGGCAGAGGTAAAGCCCCAACATGCCCATAATACTTGCCAGATCCCCTGCAGAATATCTCTTTACAAAGCTAATCCTTTTTTGCTGCCCTGCTTGCTAGGGTAAGTACACTGTAGTGGGATGTAGAATACTTTTCCTAACATCTTCATCAGTGGAAGTGATTGAATTTTCGATTTAACCTATTTGTGGCCTGAAGTTTAGCAGAACATTAATAATGCTGAAGGAGAGCCCAAGGAAATGTTTCCTCAGCATTTTTCAGGCCATTGATGCTGCTTAGAACACTGGGTCAGATGCAGAACATTGGTGTAAGAGTTTATGTTCCTTCAAAAATGTTACTTGTGGCTTACTATTTTATTTTAGCAGTGGTGAAGTCTGGGAAAGACCTGTCTGTGCTACACTCTGTGTCCCCACCAGTGTTTGTCACTCTATTTTTACGCAGCTGGTGACAATTGAATGATAAGTGGTGTCTCATGGATGGAAATTTTGTTTTTCTCCGGTTCTCCTGGCTTTCTCCAAGTTTAACCATGTCTGTATACAATGTTTGCAGTAGATTCCATCAGCACTGCACCCAGAACTTCTAGTCTAGTACTAGTTTTGAGACGTAGCAAAAAAATAGCTGTAAAAGCCCTGCTTCCCAGTCCTGGTTCAACAATCAAAAAGGTGAGACTGTGTGGATAAACATCCAGGATATTATTATCACATGTTGCTATGGAATAGAATACTCTTTGTGAAGATTTTATTATCCATCTTCTAGATGAGTGCTGGCTAGGGAGGAGGGATGCTTATGGTGGTATACTTTATGTCCCCCAGGTTGTGAGTAAAAATTAAAACTGGGACTGGACCACTATAGGAGATCACTGGTTTAAGGCAAATGTACTGTATTCCTCTGGAAATCATGAGGGAAACAAAGACAATTTAAGAAAAAAAAAAAAAAAAGGCTGTTTTATATTGTATCCCAGGAACCTGGCTGTTGATTTGGGGACAAATACGGTGACTTGGGAGGAAATTAGAGAAAAGTTTAACTGTGCAGTTGGCTGATCCATATGAAAATGGATAGGAGGTGGTGTTTTGGTGGGGGTGGATTGGTGTGCAGTGTTTGCACAAAGAGTGCATCCCTTGTGTGCCCACACTGTCATTGGTCATCAGACTGTCACATCTGGGATTAGGAAAGCCTAAAATGTGTATTGGAGCATACAATAAACCTCAGAGTCCTCTTCCTTAAGTTGGTGTGGTTGATCTGTTCAGAGGCCAATTTGTGAAATGGAAGCTCAGGGTTTGCAGAAATCGGTGTTCATGTGGTGAAAAGTGCAACTTTTCTCTTGGATTGCAAGTGCTCTGTGATTGCAGATCAGCTTGCTAAAGGTTGAGTTCTAAGGGCTAGAAATACTTATAGCATTTAGTTGAATGTAAAAGATAACCTTTAAGAGCACTGCTCTTATTTTCAGAAGTAAACTGCACAGAATTTTTCACATAGCAGTGATTAATATTGTTTATTTTGCAATAACACTCAGCTATCTCCTCCAAAGATGAGGTGCCACTGCACTGAATGTTTCTTTCCCCCCAGCTCCCCAAGGATCTCTCCTGGACAGTGCCTGCATATGGAGTTAATTACAGTGATGTTAAGTAATGATAGGATTAATATTCTGGCTGAAACACAGAGAATTCATTTCCAAACTCTGTTTTGGTTTTTTTTTGTGTTTCAAAGTACAAATCACCTCTACAGAGTTGTACTGGTAATTTCCATCAAATTTCAGAGTCTGCTAATTCTGACCCCAGGATAAGCTAACCTGCATGAGTTCCCTTTGCAGGCATTCTCACATTCAGCTTACTACTACTTCTCTGTGAGTGAATTCAGGAAAGCTTGACCATTTTACTGCAAAAATATAAATAAATGGAAGGACTGAAGAGATTCCTCTGTGCTAAGCTTGGCATTCCTTCATAAGTGTAAGAAATGATTGATGTTTCACTCCCCACTCAGGCGATACCCTGCAGTTCCTGAGTGAGAAAGGCTGAGCTAGCTTTTTAATTTACTAGTTTAACTTGGAAGTCACTTTCCAAAAAATGTGGAAATGTCTCCTTATGTAACTCACCAGCTTTTAGATATAGAGAAAACTTTTCACTAATTTACAGGAAAAAAAATCCAGAAAGAAGCAAGTAAAATGTTAGTATTAGAATAAAGGTTTTATTTTTCTAATCCATTTCTGGCTCAGGGCTGTATACTTGGGGTCTTACATAGCAAAACAGCTCTTCCAATTTTTGAATCAGCTACTTGAGGAGGAAGTTGAAAATCACCAGGAAACTCTGGAAGTTTTTCTTATGAGATGATCTGTTTCCTCCCTCTTTCCCCTGTCTACTTCAGAGTAATAGAAGTAAGAACAAATGTGCAGTTACAGAAACTACTTCAGAAACAAAGTGGAGCTTGAAATAGTTATTGAGATCTCCTGTAATAGCTAATTCTTTTACATTGTTTTTAATGCAATGTGTGAAGAGTTGAACTCACACCATTTTATGATAAATCGAGTGACTTACACTTAGAGTAAGGAAACCAAAATTTTTGTTTGGTTTAAGCCGAGACAGATGGAATCATTTGAATATTTTGGTTGCTTTAATTATAGGATTTTAACTTGAGTTGCATCATAGCAGTCCTGTTTTCAGAAAGTTGCAGGCGTCTGTGCTTTGAAAACTATAGTATAAACTTCAAAACAATATCACCATTTTTGATGAATTCTGTGACAGTGAGGCACACACTAAGGATGTGCTATATATTTCACAATCATAGTAAATTTGTCCTTTAACAAGAAGTGTGAGGGTTCTGAACTTCCATGGGTAAGGATACATTTCCATGGGAGCCCTGCTTACAGTTGCTTTTTGGTAAAATCCCTTGTTTAAATTAGAGCAGCAAATTCTCTAATCTCATCACAACCAGCCTTGCCAAACACAGGTTCTTTTACCAAAAAAGTGAAAATATGCTATCAACTTGAAATGTCTTGGTTATCTGTTACTATCACTTTAAATTTTATGATAGTATTTTAAAACCCCCTTGATTTCAGACTTCAGTTTCTCTCATTAAAGTAGTTTTTACCTCTCTGATATAACTTAAGTTTATAATCTATGAATCAGCTGCCAAATGAGTACTGTTGAAATTTGTTTTTAGAGAGACAGTAACAGGGAAATGCTGTCTACTACAAAGATACATCATTAGTTAATAAGGAATTATCTACAACAGCCTTAAAATGTTAAAACACTGACTAATAAATTGTTAAATAATTCAAGCATTGTCCTCTTTGGAGTACTTTCAGTCCATTACATTTCATGTATAGTTAATTTATCCCATTCAGCCTATATTAAAATGTCAGTTTTACACTGAATTCTGAGGTCATGGTAGTGTGTGACCTTCTTGGAAAACAACAATGGAAGTGATTCAGGATAAACAAGTGTGGAAAATGCTGTTCAGTGGATTTTAAGTTCTCTGTATTTTCAGTAGGTTTTATGAATGAATAGTGCTGTCCATTTAAAAGAGCTTTTATAAAGTCTGCAAGGCCACAGATTTGATATGGCATTCCTGGCGTTACATTGTTAGGCAACTGCTTGGCATTTCTGAGGAGCTGGAAAGTGTTTTTTGGGGAGTGTGAAAAGTTCCTTGGATGCTATCGTTCTGTTTGGATGAGAAGCAGCAAAGCTCCTCATCTCCCACCTGGAAGCTAAATACAGACCTCGTGAGGCAGGAATGAAACAAGTGTTTTGGTCAGCACCTTCTCCTCTGACTGAAAAAGCTCTCAAATGTGTTGTAGAGGAAAAATGCAGCTCCTGGAGTGTTTTAAAATCATCTGCAGCGAGTGCTATGGTGTGAGGGGAGGGAGAGGAGCGTGGGGCAAGAAGCTGAAACCAAGAGCCATCAATCACACCCTGCACTTCAGAGACGCCTTTTTTTTTCGCCAGTAAAGCTGGTTCTACAGTAAACCAGCTGTGGAAATGAGTTTAAAGTCCCCGAAGACCGAGACCTACAAATCCACCTCTGTCCCACGGGGTCAAAGGGGCCCTTCTCCCGCAGGCAGAGCTGCAGAGGGTCCCTAAACACAGGACTGAGTCATGACATGGGCAGATTGTCATATGGAGAGGGATGGCACGGGAGCTAAACCCTCTTCAGGCCTCCACAGGGGAGCTGGGAAGGAAAGCCTGAAGTGGAAAAGTGTCCTCTCTGAAAGCATGAGCATCCAACATGCTTCTCCACTTTTCAAAGCACTATCTCAGGCTGTTTTCTCTGGCCAGCAAAGTGACGTGGCTTGGAAAAGGTAATAAATTGGGCTGGCCACTGCTCTGCAGTGGAGACACCCACAAAGGTTTGGTCACATGAATCCAATTTGATTTGCAAGAACAAATTAATTGACAATAGGACCAGCAGATAGATATTTGATCATATTTAGGTTTATGATTTTTTGCATTGAATTTCCATTAGTAATTGTTACTAAGTCACCTTCCAGTGGTCCAGTCTAACTGAGTGGTGGTACTTTCTGTGGGCAACGATTGAAATGCACCTGGTTTCATTTTAAGCACTCATTTTATATTGTCATTTTTGTTGGTGGTAATAGTTTGCAGACAATGCTCAAATTTTGTGAGTCATCACTTATGATTCTTAAATTAAATGTTGTAACAAATGTGTGTATATATATATATAGACATATATATTTTACATATATATATAGACACACACTCTCTCTCTCTTCCCCCCACTCAGTACCTGGCATATTTTGGATTAGACTGATAAAAACTGAAAATATTTAGGCAACAAACAAACTAGTTATGCTCACAGCAGGAACTATCACCAGTGAAGGTGTGTGTGTGCACCAACACATGAAACATATCAGGGGAGAATGACTTATGACACTCATGCCAGTCTTGCCTAATTGTGTTAAACAGAGATAGATTTAATAACCCAAGTTATTAATTATGTAAGTACATTATTTGTAATAATGTAATTATTACCTGGGTGACAATGTTTGATGTTGCTAATGGAGCTATTTTCTGAAATTTTCCCTATTTTGTGCAGTTTTCTGTGTGAGCCACAGTCAGGGTAGGAAGGAATGGTTTAGCTGCAAGTGAGGGTACCTCTGTCCCACATACCCATGAATTCAAAAATTATCTCATGAGAAAAGTGTAACACCTGTTGCCATCATCATTTATGCTTTGTAGCAGATGTCATTCCGATCAGACTTCTATTAATGAAGTGGAAAGGTGTCAGGAGGGATATGCTGCTTTCTTCTGTATTGTGTAAGATGCAAACAACATGCACAGGAGGGAACAAACGACTTTAATAATCCCACATCAGGGCGACAGAATGTACCAGATCAAAAAATCTTTAAAGTTGCCATCTGCTAGATCTTTGACTCTAAAGGAACAAAATGCCCACAGCTCTTTTCTTATTTTGGTGGAAACAGTGTCCAGAACTGGTTACAACATGACAAATGTAAAATGGAAGCAGAATATTATCAGACAAATCAATTTACATTCAATTCAGGAATTATCAACCAGTGATTCTTCCTGTGGTTTAAGGGGGTTTCTGTGTGCAACAGTTCTCAAGCACCAAGTCTGTTTTCAACTCCTATCCTGGAATGCAAGCAAATGGGAAAACCTGAGTCGAGGAGAAAACTCAACAAAGAGAGGAAATGGCTTTTGATGAATTTACTGGCAGTTCAGCGTAAGTCCTAGTGGGAAAGCAGAACATATAAACAGGTCTTTTATTTGGTCTGAGCAGGTTTGGGAATACAATGTGGGCATTTATTGGAAACAAACCCAGAATATAATGGAATGTGATGTTTTAGTTGGTTTTGGGTTGTTTTATTTTTTTACAAAGCCTAACCCTTCTTCATCAGCTGGTTGTCATGTATATATTTCTAGATGAGTAGTACTCCAGGAATAAGAGGTGACTGCAGTTCTGCAAGTGCTTAAGCATTAAGATTTAATTCCCTTGTCACCTGATAATCTGTATTAATTGAAAATGTTGCTGTATCAGAGCAACACCTGTTGAGATCAGCTAAGGTGGAAGCCTGTGACCTCTGTCATTGTACCAGGGCTTGTGATGCTGGACTTTTGGGGTAAGACTAGGGGGGCATGATCTGGTTTTAGTGGAAGTTCTTATCTTTCTTACCAATCTGTTTTAATAAATGCACCTTGAGATTATAGGGGCTTGTTTTTCCCTTTCCTTTTGTGTTTTTCAAGAAGCTGGGGCTTGTGGGTCTTTGTCCTGCTTAACACTTGTGTTTGAGAGCCAAATAGAGGAGGTCAGGAGGGGAGGAGTGCAGGGGGCTACTGCAGGTTTGGAGAACTGAAAGTTTGCTCACAATGCAGTGACTTTGGGTGGTCTTCTCTGGATGACACATGGGAATAAGCATTTGAAATGTGACTCATTTTCAAATCAGTAAAAGGGGAAAGAAGGTGGCTCCACTTTATAAGTATTCTCAAGTTTTTCATTTTCAAAAGCAGCAGACAAGATTTTAATTTGCAGCAGATTCCTCTTTATAAGAGCACCAGTCCAACACAATGTTCTGAGCTAAGGTTAAGCAGCTTGAAATAGTTAATTTTACAAAGCAGAGCAGTAATAACACTTTTCCCTGGCCTTTTCCAGGTTCTTCCTTCTCTTTCATCTACTGAATAATGCATGAGGCTCTCAGAGATTTACACATATGTGGAATAGAATTTTTTAATCATTTTATATATATTCCCTTTTGTATTTTGAGAGAGAGTCTTTGCTTTTTTACCTCCTTTTAGATGTAGGAAAATGAAGTGTAAAGTTGAAGCAATTTGACTAATTGTTGTGATTTAGTTATTGTTAGTTCTACTTAGAAGATGAAAAATGTGGTGGTAATGAGCTTATATAATGTGGAAAGTCATTGAATTTTGAATAAAGATCCCAAACCCATTTGGGTTAAACTCTGATGTAGAAGAATATGCTTATTTTCAAAGAGACTCAATCCTAAATAATTATCTACAATAAAAATGCTAAAGATGAGTTTTCCAAAGGGTGGACAGCCTACTCATCTTCCTATAGAAAGATAAAAAAGCAGAATCCACTTTTGATTTGACAGATCAAAACATTCCTGCTGTAGGACCTGGGTTCAGGAAAAAAAAATAAATCGATGAATACTTAAAATCAGTCATGAGAAAACAGAATAGTGAGGAGTGGGGGAGGAGTGTGTTTTTCTTCTTGACAATGTTTGAAATCTGTTCATGAGGAGGAAAAACTATTTAAAGGATTTGCACGCCAGTGATACAGGTATTTTTAAGTCAAATGGGCAAAAGCTAATTCAGATATTTGGAAGTGAATTGATATTCTAGAAATGTCATGAATGCTGAAGCAGGTCACTCAGGGAGCACTAATCAAGGCTGGGAGCATATTACAAAGCAGTAGGAGTGAAATGAGATTACATTCAGTTCATAGTGGTCATACCAAAACCAACACTTGACACTTGCTGCAATTACTCATCTGTGTCACTTCTTACAAATGCTTCTGATATAACAGAATCACATAAATTGGGGGGTGCATAAAGTATTTTCCCAAAGGAGGCCTTTCTTGATATTGCAGTCATTTCCTAGGTTAAGTGTACCTTGAATAAATAACTTTAAATTCAATCCAACAGTATTGTTGGAAGCTCTTTTCCAACAGACTGCTCTGGGTTGATTCTCTCTCCCAGCTGGCAATCATATGGTGCAGGTCACCCCCCCTACCACCCTTATTCTTTCTTCATTTTATTGCAACTAAGATTGCACATTCTTACAATAGTTGGAGAGTTGCTATTTTCTTGGCTTCTTCTGCAAGCACTTTTTATTGTTTAGCTTTATCCTGTCCCAAAACCCAGCTCCAATAAAGAAGAAACATTTGCTTGAACTGCAGGAGTAACTAACGCCCTGCTGGAGGCAGGAAGAAAGTGAGTGAATGTGTGCTTGACAGATCAGAGATCATCTGTGCACAGATAAGTCCTCTTGAGTTGTTGACTGGGACATATACTGTGCTTAATGCTTATAAATGATTTTACTTTGCACATTCTTAGGTGTGGAAAGTCATGATAGGGAGTAGTAGGTAGGAGTCAGGGAACAAAGGAAATACAGGGGGTGGAATTCAGGACATCAAGGGCTCAAAAGGACAAGGGCGTCCAGAACAGCCTTTTCCAAATGTGTGAGGAGGAAATTTCAGTTTCGTTAATTTTGATTTGCATGCTCAGTTTTAAGATTCCCATATTGCAGCAGAACTTTGAAGGCAGAGCTCAGACTCTTTGTTCAGACCTGTTCTCCACTCCCCCTTTTGCACACACAGAATTCTACCAGAGAATTTGACACTAAAATGAAGTGAATGAAGTTTCAGGAGTTCACCTTCCTCTTGTAAGAAAGATGTTCAAGATTTCTTTTAAATTGTTCTTTTATTCCTTCTGTGATTGGTCCAAACTTCTGGCATTGCAGAACTTCAGACAAAGTCTGTATTCTTTCTTGTAAGCTGGGAGTAATTCAGTCTTTCACAATTAGCAGTCCTAAATCCTTTACAAAAAATCAATCTCTGTATATCCATGTAACTTTTTTCTGAAAAAGTTTTTTTTCAGTCTTTTTTCTGAAAAACATATTGCATTTGAGACACATGACTGGGGAATTAAGACTGCCTCATACTCTAAATGAACAAAAAGAGAGACTTAGGATGGTGCAATAAACTTAACTGTGATGTTTTCTGAGATTTTACTGTTAAATTCTCTGTTAGGATTCTGTGTGTGCAAAAGGGAGAATGGAGAACAGGTCTGAACAAAGAGTCTGAGCTCTGCCTTCAAAGTTCTGCTGCAATGCAGGAGTTTTAAAACTGAGAATGCAAATCAAAACTAATTCCCAAAGATCAGGGCCATGGACTGCACCTTCACTTAAGGTTATTTTCATACTAGATTAATAATTTCAAACATGTGCTATTTAAGTCAAAATGGCTGAGAATTAAGTTCATTGGTGGTGTAGAAAATGTCAAATTGAGATTTTTTTGAACTAAGGTAATTGTGATTTAAGGCAGCTCTCAACTGTAGCAATTTGATGTTAAATTAATTTGTGGCACAGTTAAGTCACATGCCAATATATGAATGTAACCAGCATGCCAGCTGGATCAAAGGGGGACCTGTGTCTAGAGAGAAAAGTCATGGTTTATTTTTTTCATTCTATATCTGTCTAAATTTTAAGTTATTTTTCTCTTTTTTCCCTGAAAAGAAGAAATTGAATTTTCATTTTCTCTGATTCAAATAGGCACCCAAGCTTTTACCAACTCACACACTAGGCTGATGCACTTCAAAAATTTGTAACTCTGGATTTGAGCTTGCAAATAATAACTGAAGTGGTTTTATTTTGACTTTTGCATTTTAAATATGTTCAGGGTTTTTTAATTTCATTCAATTTGCTTTTCTCAAAACAATGCACTATGCAAGGTGAAGGTTCCTGGTTATAAGGGTTATTTGAAGTTTAAACTCATTTTTAATACCAATGCCCTCAGTTTTGAACTCTTGTTTCCTGCTAGCATTTATGGCACACAAAATGCTGATTAATACAATTGATTTGAGGGAGAGATGTTGTGAATAATTAAACCCTCTTTTTCTTCAGCTTGCTTAGACTTTTTTACATTACTTGTATTTTTTGTCTGGCTCCTGGACAAGCAGTGAATCATCTGCAGTTTGACTGGGGTACTCTGTGATTTGCTGCCTTGCAAAAAAAAATCTGGTCTCACAAAACAAAAGTGTGTCTCCATACATATTGGTTCAAAAATATTCTATGATTTCATCTTTGCTGTCACCAAAATGAAAGGTCTTTGTGGCCAGCTGAGTGCATGTGACAGCTCTGTCATTACAACAGAATAACCCTGGAGCAAAGGGGAAGATGTTTGAAAAATGAAACTTTATGGTCAAGTACTAGTTAGGAACACTCTGCTCAGGGATTCTTTGTGCTGTTTATGGAGATAGAGATTTCCAGCTTTAGAAATGAAGCTGCCGGCTAAAATTCAGGTTTTGCTATTAGAGGTGGCTGTTTTTATTACAGCTTTCATGCTACAGTAATAGTTTTTATTCTAAGCATGTTATCATGGCACTACTGAACTGTGGGTTTGCCTTTCATACCCTATTCCTTTAATTAAAAAATAGTAGTGTTTCTTGGGCTTTCAGTGTTTTATTTGAGCATAGAATGCAGAAATGTATTTCCACAGTTGCAGTTACTTTGCAATAGTACATTTGGCTTCTTTTAAAAAGTGACTGACTTTTACTTTCTTAAATTTTTAATTCTGAAATGTTTTGACTCTGTTGCAAATGGGCAGAGGAATGTGGAGCAGTTATGCTATGTCAGTATATGACTGCTCAAACATTTGTCATTCTTAAAAGTTCTTGTTTTTATTGAGAATACTTCAGAAAAGGCTTCCAGAAGATAAGTATATATTCATTTGTGTGACCATATATATGGAGAGAGGGTGACCTCTTTAAAATACTAGTACTAGCAGTGGAATAATAAATTACCTATTTATTTTATCTCCTGGAAAAATAAATCCATCATTTTCTTACGTATGCTCTAGGCCTTTGCTGAGTAAAAAGTGCAATGTGAATCTCATCCAAATTTCTGCCATCAGTTCTGTACATTACACCGCATTTCTTTCATTACATTTCCATCAGGTCTGACTCTACCAGGTCTTCACATGAGTTCTTTGAAATTCAGGCCACTTTCCTGCAGTGTTGTGTATGACATCAGTTCAATTGAGGCAATACAGTTAGAAATGCGTGTCAGTGATAACAAATCCATTGTCCCTCCCTGTCAGTGCTAATTAGTTCCAGTGCTGGAAAAAACCTTCATTCAAAGCTGAGCTGTCCTGTTCCAAAAGCAACAGTGAACCAACAGGAATCAGCACCCAGAAAAGTGAGTCAGGACTTTGCCCCAAGGGCCTCTCCTGGTGCCCGGTGTGCCAAGAGCAGCCATGGTGAGCGGCTTCTGCATCAGGGAGGGCAAACAGCTCTCTGAACTGAAACTGTTTCAGAGCCACCCAGGGAAGAGCTCAGCTCTTCAGGGAAAGAGCCAGTGGTTTGCTTTCAACGAGGAAAAATGGAACTTTCTCCTGATTTAGCCCCTCTTTGACATGAAACCATCTCCTGTGACGTAGATGAGCTGGGGAAATGTGACTCGGAGGAGGAGGGTTCTGCTGTGTGGGTCTGCAGAAGTGCTGGGGAAATCACCCTTTGACAGTAGGTTGCTGTGGGTAGGGCAGGCTGAGTTAAGATGGAATTATCCTGAAAAGTGAGGAAAATTGTCAAGAAAAAAAAAAACAAAAGAGAAAATTATTAGCAAGAAGTTTCCCTGGGCTCAAATGCAGGAATGATAAAGTGCATAAGCAAAGGGTGGGGGACTGGAGCAGCTTTACAGAAAAGGGTACAGATGTTATTTCAGAGGCAACACAGAGGATTGGGCAGCACTTTCTTTTCTCAAGAGAGCAAATACCACCTTGGGCTGTATAAACAGGAATGCAACTTTCAAGGCACATGAAGTAATCCCACAAAACCTCAGTGGGAGGGAGCACTGTGTCCAGTTTGGGATACCAGTGTTTAAAGAGAAAAAGATTCTATCTGAGAGCAATGAAGATGATCAGAAAACTGGAGAGTAGGACCTGTGAGGAACCTGTTCTCCTGCCTGGAGAAGGGAAGCTCTACAATGACTGTGGGGGTTTGAGAATTTACACAAAACTTGTGTCAGAAGGTAGGAACTGATATACCATAGACACTATGTACATTTATACACCATTTCCCTGACTGGCAACATTTAAAATAGGGCATTACTATAGCAGCATGGATTTAGGAGAAATCTCATGAAAACTTTCTGTCTCTAGGAGATGCTCTCAGACTGCACTGAAGGTCTTTGAGAGGAGGCTGAGACAGGTTTTTTATCAGAAATGCCATTTGTGTAAAGCCTCCTGCCTTAGGAAAGGGGGTATTTCTGAAGCCCTAACCAGGTAGAGGGTGGCACAACACTACTACAAAACAAATATTGTTAATTGGGATTGTAGCTGTCTTTTGCACACAATTTTGAAATGTAAAGGGATTTTTTTCTGCTTTTTGTTGGATACCTTATTTTCCTCTTAGAAGCTATCAATCATCTAATTTTGAGATGAATGTTTTGAAATTTAATTCTAAGCATTTTATACAATTTTTTCAAAAAATGATGACTGTTAAATATGGTATTTGAACTGCCTTTGCCAGTTGTGTTTGACCTCCTTATTTTTAGTGCTCTGAGCACAGAAGTGTAAAGGGGAACTGAGCATTTGAGAGAACTCAGTTTCCTCATAGCATTACCAGATCTTATTTTTCCCTGGGGTTGCAGAGCCACCCCCCCACAGGAGCACGCTGGTGTCACCCTCAGGTGACAGAGGCAGACACGGGTGACCCAGCAATATCTGAGTTTTATGTAGGGCTGCTCTTACGCTGTTTCTTCTCCTTCATTTAAAAAATGTTACCAGGTAATGTGCTGGAGGATTCTCATCATGATGACCCAGAGAAGGTAAATTGTCCAGTTCCAAAGCCACGTGGGAGTTTCTCTAATAGAAGTGGTTGAAATAAACCAGTCTGAACTCGAGGTGTTTTCTGTTTTACAGAAAAAAGTCAGCTGCGTGTTTTCTCCACTCTCTCATTCTGCACTCTTAATCCATTGCTGAACAGTTCCTCCTTTTTGTGTTTAGCTGTCACCTAACATTTGACTCTTGAGCTTTCTTTGATTGCATTTTGACAGTTTTCATTGCATCCTCGGACACCTGGTAAATTCTTGGTGGGAAACTGTTTTTAAGTTACACTGAATCAAACTCACTCTGCAGTTGAAAAAACTCTGGTAGGAGCCAACAGCAGCTTGTTTTTTCCCCAGTGGGAGTTCACTAATCCAAATCTCTAGCTCAGCTCTGGTATTCCAGGTTTATTGTGGTTTTTCATAGCACCCCTACCTACTGCATGACAAATTGTTGGCTACCTGCAGAAAGGGCTGAAAAACTTCCAGCGAGTTTTCTGCCATGGTGGATCTGTTTCTGCAGCACTGTTTCTTCCTGAAATGTACACGAAAATATCCACAAAGAAAATATTAAGGCCAGAAGGCTTCCTGCCTCTTGGGGCTAAGCAGGGGCAAACTATGACAGTTCAAGGTCAGACAAATAAGTACCTTGAAGGACGTGGGAATG